>SJYX01002676.1:773967-795697 GCA_006410675.1 Oreotragus oreotragus | reverse complement strand
AGGAGATCAACCCTGGGATTTCTTTGGAAGGAATGATGCTGAAGCTGAAACTCCAGTACTTTGGCCATCTCATGTGAAGAGTTGACTCATTGGAAAAGACTGTGATGCTGGGAGGGATTGGGGGCAGGAGGAGAAGGGGACGACCGAGGATGAGATGGCTGGATGGCATCACAGACTCGATGGACATGAGTCTGAGTGAACTCCGGGAGATGGTGATGGACAGGGAGGTCTAGCGTGCTGCGATTCATGGGGTCGCAAAGAGTCGGACACGACTGAGAGACTGAACTGAACTGAACTGAAAACAATTCATTTACCTTTGTTTTAGAATCACAGGAAAAGTTGTCAAAGGGAGAGGTAGAAGTTATAGCTTATATCAGAAATTAAACCTGGAGAGGGACCTGGAGTGAGTCTATCCAACCTGCCATTCCATTTGTTAGCTGAGTTTTGAGAAGCAGGACAAACAGGTTTTTCCCTCATTTAAATTCCTACCATGTACATTGTCTATACCATTCACTTATCAACTGATCCCGTGCTGTTTCGTGAGCTTTCATATTATCTTTATATGCCATTCGTAACATGCATTGCACATTTGTTTTTATTATGCTTATCTCTTTTTCCTAAATAGACAGCCATTTAAAAACAGAATCTCTGTGGGTTATATTGCCAAAATGTCTCATATTATATAACACAGAACTTAGTGATATATTAGAAACAAGATAATATTGATAAGTCAATATTTTTTATACATTCAAATATTGCTTCCACTATTTACTCTCTGTTATCAGTTCTAGTCATGTTAACAAACTGTGTAGACAAAAATGGATAAAAGAATGCTTGTCCCAGATGCCTTAACAAATGGTGTAGCTATTATCTTTCCATGTATCAGTCTCCGATAAAAACATGTATTGTCTTTACAAATATAATCAGATGGCCATTATGTCTAAACACTCATCAATACAGGAAACTTGATTCTTAAATTACCACTGACTTGGTGTACTTGGAAAAATCACTTAAACCCTTTGTTTCTTTGATTTTCATTGTAAAATGACAGGATACAACATTTTACATTTGTTTTTTTATCACATACATCTCCCTTGAATCCTCAGAACAAAGCAAAGAGATAAATATACTTCTTTCATTATTATTTTTGTTTTTGATGAAAAACAAAGGCATTCTAGATCATGTAACTTGTAATAAGAGAGGGAAATGGAATTTGAATTTAAGTTAAATCTTAAATGTCTTCAGTCCCTAAGTTAAATTGTTGTAATGAATGGAATTATCTATAAGTGTAAATATAAAATGGACTAGAAAATAGAGAAAAGACCAATAGTTAATAATATAAAAAATAGATCCATTATTCTCTTTGAAGTTAGGTAAAATCTAAACTTCCTTTTTATAATACTACCAAGAAAACATTTATGCTGGGGTCTAGGGTTGGCTAGACCAAATGTGCCTCAATGGCACATTAATTATTTTGAATTAAAGTTACATAGGAAATGACCAAGGAAAAGGGACTCTGGCCTTCCTTTCTTTTTCCCTGAAAGGAGAGATCTGTTTCATGTGAAAGATACCCTCCTCATGTTTAGAAGTAGAAAGACATCGTTATCATCAAAGATAATGGAATTTGCACCTCGAAGTCCAATTAAATAGACCTGTTACCTCTTTAATGTACCACCCCAAGCCCAAATTCTGTTTAGATTCTTCACTAATTGGGCACCCAAAACCTAAGTTTCTTTGTCCTATCATTCCCTCACAAGTTTATTGTTTCTTTGTTTAAAACTTATAAACTGCCTACTTTGGCCACTTCTTAGGTCTTGTTTCTATGGGACTCCATGCATATGAATTAAAATCTGTTTCTCTCTCTTCTCTTTTTCTTATTAATATGTTTTTGTCATTTTTGTTATTATTAGTCCTGGCACAGAACTCAAGTGTACTCCTCTTAAGGAAATTTTCCTCCCCTTGACACTTACCATACAAAATAAATATATAACATTATCTGAGTTTTTAATATGAGCTATTTTAAAGAAGGTAACATAATCTAGTATAATATTACAAAGACCAACCACAATTATTAGAAATGAGGTAAGTGATGTAAGATAATCATAAAAATAAATGATTAGGAATTAAAATAAGCAGTAGTATGAATATTTCTAATACTTTGTTCCAAAATCTTGAACTATTAGATAATTATAATTATCATCTAACTTGAATTTGTTTGGAGGATTGTTGGTAATTGAGAGTAGAGAATAAGAACAGAGCTCATATCTTCCATTAGGTCGATCAATATTTTAACATGTTCAGTTCAGTCGCTCAGTCGTGTCTGACTCTTTGCAACCCCATGCACTAGCATGTCAGGCCTCCCTGTCCATCAGCAACTCCCAGAGTTTACCCAAACCCATGTCCATTGAGTCAGTGATGCCATCCAACCATCTCATCCTCTGTCATCCCCTTCTCCTCCTGCCTTCAATCTTTCCCAGCATCAGGGTCTTTTCCAATGATTCAGTTCTTCGCATCAGGTGGCCAGAGTATTGGAGTGTCAGCTTCAACATCAGTCCTTCAATGAACACTCAGGACTGATCTCCTTTAGGATGGACTGGTTGGATCTCCTTGCAGTCCAAGGGGCTCTCAAGAGTCTTCTCCAACACCACAGTTCAAAAGCATCAATTCTTCGGTGCTCAGCCTTCTTTATAGTCAAATTCTCACATCCATACATGACCACAGGAAAAACCATAGCTTTGACTAGATGGACCTTTGTGGGCAAAGTAATGTCTCTGCTTTTTAATATGTTCTCTAGGTTGGTCATAGCTTTTCTTCTACTGAACAAGCATCTTTTAATTTCATGGCTGCAGTCACCATCTGCAGGGATTTTGGAGCCCCCCAAAATAAAAAGTCTGCCACATGTTTCCCCATCTATTTGCCATTAAGTGATGGAACTGGATGCCATGATCTTAGTTTTCTGAATGTTGAGTTTTAAGCCAACTTTTTGACTCTCCTCTTTCACTTTCATCAAGAGGCTCTTTAGTTCTTCTTCACTTTCTGCCAAAAGCGTGGTGTCATCTCCATGTCTGAGGTTATTGATATTTCTCCCGGCAATCTTGATTCCAGCTTGTGCTTCCTCCAGCCCAGCGTTTCTCATGATATACTCTGCATATAAGCTAAGTAAGTAGGGTGACAATATACAGCCTTGACGTACTCCTTTCCTATTTGGAGCCAGTATGTTGTTCATGTCCAGTTCTAACTGTTGCTTCCTAATCTGCATACAGGTTTCTCAAGAGGCAGGTCAGGTGATTTGGTATTCCCATCTCTTGATTTTCCTCCATTTGTTGTGATCCACACAGTCAAAGGCTTTGGCATAGTCAATAAAGCACAAGTAGATATTTTCCTGGAACTCTTTTGCTTTTTCAATGATCCAGCAGATGTTGGCAATTTGATCTCTGGTTCCTCTGCCTTTTCTACAACCAGCTTGAACATCTGGAAGTTCATGGTTCATGCATTGTTGGAGCATGGCTGGATTTTAACATGTACCTTTGATTAAAAAAAAACAAACAAAAAACCTGCTCTTCTTTGAGGTAAAATATCAAATATATTCCACTAACTTTAAAAATTAAATCTTTAGATTACTTATTTGGTGTAGCTAGAAGGCAATGGCACCCCACTCCAGTACTCTTGCCTGGAAAATCCCATGAATGGAGGAGCCTGGTAGGCTGCAGTCCAAGGGGTCGCTAAGAGTCAGACACGACTGGGCAACATCACTTTCACTTTTCACTTTCATGCATTGGAGAAGGAAATGGCAACCCACTCCAGTGTTCTTGCCTGGAGAATCCCAGGGACGGAGGAGCCTGGTGGGCTGCCGTCTATGGGGTCGCACAGAGTCGGACACGACTGAAGTGACTTAGCAGCAGCAGCAACATGTATATAGGTAGCATGCCTAATTTGCATGAAAATGAGTAGAGGATGGCTCATCTCCTGTCCCATAAACTAGGAACTTGGTTTGGTAGTGTTTTCACTTTACTTTGCAAAGTGAAAATATGTTGTTCTTAGGAAATGTGATAAACATGTTTATTTAAAAGTTGTTTTTGAACATGTTGTTTTTGAGAAAAGTTAAAAAGTGGAAAACATGTTTTTTACCTGGAAAGTGTGTAATATAAATGAGATGCTTGCCTGAGATAGAAATCAGAGGGAAGCAGTAACAAGGATCTGTGATGACCCCTGGCTCCTTTCACCCCTAAGTCCCTTACTGAATATTTTAATATTACGGCCTGCCCACTCATACTGCTGTTGAGCTTTGAGCACCAAACATTAAACCTCCTTGTCTCTCACAGAAAAATCAAATTTTCTGCAGATGATGACACACTAACGGTGAAGCAACTGCTTTGTCCTTTTAAGGACAAAACAATAAAATCTTGCTGGTACAGTTGTGGTTCAGAGGCCACTGGGCCTCAAAGGCCATGAGAGGCTGACCATGTCTGATGATGTAGTTAGTATGTCCCTAATGCCCTTCTTCCTCCTGTGTTCACTGCCTCAGCTGTAAATCTTACATTAAATAGTGTGCTTGTTATCAGTGACATCCCTCCATATTGTCTGTCTTTTTGTTCCCTAAACTTAAGCCTAGCGACCCCATGCAGTGTTCAGTGACAGGTAGGTAGGGTAGAAAATATGGTGAAATATAAAAGCTTAACTGTCTACCACATGATAACCCACATGGTCCTAGTTCTATAGATTGTCTGCCTGGTATAAAAGTTGATTATAATGTTAAGTCTCTGATAGCCGGAGCAATGGCTCTGGCTAAAATGGAAGAACATAGGAACCAGCTCATATATTAAGGCAGACCTACAAAACGTTAAAAGGATTCTGCCATCAATCAGAAACATCAAAAGCCCCATGGCTCCTACTTATTTAAAGGAAGAAGATATTGGTTTATGGAAGATCAAGAAGTAGACCCAAAGAGATGTCAGAAAAATTAGAAATCAAAAAAGCAATAGTAATGCGTAAAAATATTACCAAGTCTTTACTGAGGGGGGTGTTCAAAGAATGGAAATATCGATGGCTTGAACCTAATAAAGCCATCAAAACCCATAGTAGCAGCCATGGAATTAGTAACCATAGTGGTAGAGTTAAATGGATATGTTAGGCACAACCAGAAAGTATAGTGGACTGCCTTCTATAAGTTGAAGGAACAGAATAAATTAAAAAGATAGTAATGAGATCTGTACCACCAATAAAACAAAACTAAATTTTGTAGCATTAGCGTTGCTATAGGAAAAAAATTGAGGGATTGGTAAATGCTTTGAGAATTACTGAGAATGCTCAGTATAAATCTTACACTTTACAAATTAAATATTAAAAATTATACATAAAAATTACAAATACAAATTATATTTATATTTTATATTTAATACAAATTAAATATAAAAAACTATATTAAAATATACATATACTCAAAAATGTGGGTGCACACATATCTAACCATTATTTATGAAGAAACAAAAATATCTTTAAATTAATAATTGATAGGAACATTGCTAAAGGCAAACATGTTCATTACCTGTAGGTAGCATGAAAGAATGTTCATATATATGATAAAAATGATACTTTGGTGGCAAAAGGAAGAATGAAAACAAGAAAACACTCTTAACTGAAAACATTCCTTGCCAATAATACATAAACAATGGTAGAATCCAGATAATTAGAAAAATCTATGAAAGCCCTAGTAGAAAAACCAAATATCTTATACTGGAAACAAGAGCTGACTCACTGGAAAAGACCCTGATGCTGGGAAAGACTGAGGGAGGAGAGGAGGGCAAGAGAGGATGAAATGGTTGCATAGTGTCATTGACGCAGTAGACATGAGTTTGAGCAAACTCTGGGAGATAGTGAAGGACAGGGAAGCCTGGTGTGCTGCAGTCTATGAGGTCACAAAGAGAGGGACATGACTTAGTGTAGACCAAATACTAGAACCAGGATTTGGATTAAAAAACAACACAAGAACACAGGGGGAAAAAATAATGTACTGTAGCCTGCACCACTGTAAGACCTCTAACCAGATGACAGGAAAGTGAACAATGGAGATGGCTGTTAAAAAACTATTTCAAATGGTCATTAAAAAAATACTAAATTGTAAAAGCACCAGCTTATGAATGTAATACAGATGGGTATTGGGGAAAAAACTAAGGAAATATGCAAAGAAATAAAATTGAGCAGAGATAAAAATGCATGTAATCTTGATATACATACTGTCAAACTTCAAATACCCATCTATATAATATCAGAGGAGTATGAAAGATAACATAAAATATCTTAGGAAAAAATTGTGATGAAACAACCAGTATGTATACCTCTCCATTTAGCTAGAAAAGGAAATCTATGGGAAATAAAGGATGGTTTTTTGGACCCTTTTTCTTTTAATTTTCCTCTAAATTTTTATCAAAAAACAAAAAACAATATTCGGAACATGTGATTCACATGTGGAGAAAGGAGATTCATGTTGATCTTAGTAATTAAATAGAAAATGTCACTGAAATAGCAGGTTCACTGCACAACAAAGGTTAATTATTACACAAAATTTCAAACAGCCTCTAAAAACACATGTCAATTGTACCTTTGAGCAGTGTAGATGTCTCAGTACTCACAAGAAAATCGTTCCCACTTTGCACTCACAAAGAAAATTGCCTTATACACAGTGATGATTAGCATAATGAAGTAGAAATAGTTTGGCAGTTGGAATCTATATAGAGTTTTGTTTTGTTTTTTAAGTCAGATTTAAAAGGAAGGTTTTGGGAGGAAAAGTAACTTTTCCTTGACTCTTCTAGGTTCTTGACTGAGCCCCTCTGTAATAAAAAGCTCAATTAATAGGCTAAAAACAGAAGTATGTGTGTGTGTGTGTGCTTGTGTATGTATGTATGTGTGGGTTTTGCAGGTGATACTAATGGCAAAGAACCATGTATGTGTATATACATGTATGTTTATATGTACATATGTGTGTGTACCTCCTCTCTTGCACAGAGAGGGAGACACCCTTCAAATGGAGATTTCACTTATAAATATTAAGTTTCTCTTATGCAAGGGTAACTTCTACTGGTTTTCAAAGCTTTTCCTATGTTTGATGTTTCTGAACAATCAGCCAAAAATCATTCTTATGCCAAAGATGCCTATTTTAGGGTGGCATATTCTGCCCTTCAAGGATTAACAGTGGAATGTTTTATTGATAATATATCAAGAGCAAGGGAGCTAAGTAATAGGTAATCAAGAAATAAGATAATAATTGTGTGGGTACAAAATAGAGAGTAATATATACCACAAATGTCAGTAGAATTAGCACAAAATATGATTAAATTCTTAAGATAAAGTCTTAGAAGGTTAATTTACAACTGGGTAGATAGAGAATTTGGGAGATTTACTCACCTCTGAGATGTCCATGTTCCCATTTTAAGGAGAAATGAGAGCAGAACTTAGACATCTTTAAGTCTGAAAGAGGGGACATGACAAGGTTTATTTTGTTCTTGGGGAGATGCATTTATATTCTCAAAGCTTAGAGTAACAATCTAGGAGTCTGTCCATTCTGTCCCAGGGGCAAAGAATTTTCTTTCTCTCTACAGGAGGGAGTCAGTAGGAGGTACTACCTCTTTCTCTTGCAGGCAGATAAACCCATTTTCCTCTGTTGCCTATGTTACAGACTTTGTATCAGTAAAATATATGGCCTGGTTTTGTTACACCAGGTATAAAAGTAGAGCTATAGGAAAACAGTGTCATTATCTATTGAGTTTACATTACTGAGCACAATGTAAGAGCTGTAAGTTTGTTTTACTCAGGGTCTCGTCCAGGCCTGGGAAATAGCCTCTTGGTAGCTCTGAGAAAATCGCTTTGTAGAGACAGGAGAGAAGCCAGTGTATATATGACTTTGGCTAAGGAATGTGTGCAGTCATCTCAGTAAAAGGTTACTGATAGTCCCAAGTAACCGATATCTCAGTTAATGACTATAGTGCTTTGTCTGTAAATAGAAAGATGCATGAATCAGGGTTCATTACAATTCTTCCTGAGATAAACATCTATCTTAAGAGGCCTGTTTTTCTAAAGCACAGAGTACCTCATCTTGTTTTTCATTCTGAATTCCTCTCAGGGTGCACAGTTAGTCAACAACTGCGGTGGTTAATGACTTTATCCTTGTGGAACTGGACAGTAGGCAGTATGCTTTGTTTTACATCATTCAGTCCTGTTCAGTTGCTCAGTCGTGTCCAACTCTCCATGATCCATAGACCACAGCATACCAGACTTCCCTGTCTACCACCAACTCCTGGAGCTTGCTCAAACCCATGTCCATTGCGTCAGTGATGCCATACAACCATCTCATCCTCTGTCATCCCCTTCTCCTCTGCCTTCAGTCTTTCCCAGCATCAGGGGCTTTTCCAGTGAGTCAGTTCTTCAAATCAGGTGGCCAAAATATCGGAATTTCAGCTTCAGCATCAGTTCTTCCAATGAATCTTCAGGATTGATTTTCTTTAGGATTGACTGGTTTGAACTCTTGTAGTCCAAGCGACCCTCGAGTCTTCTCCAACACCACAGTTGAAAAGCATCAATTCTTCGGTGCTCAGCTTTCTTTATAGTCCAACTCTCACATCCATACATGACTACTAGAAAAACCATAGCTTTGACTAGACGGTTAACAAGTTTACATCATTACTTGCAATTTGATTGAATAATGGTAATTATTACCACGGATAACTCTTACTAAGATCTCAGTTCAGTCACTCCGTTGTGTCCAACTCTTCCTGACGCCATGGGCACCAGCACGCCAGGCGTCCCTGTCATCACCAGCTCCTGGACCTTATGCAAACTCACGTCCACTGCGTCAGTGATGCCATCCAGCCGTCTCATCCTCTGTCCTCCCCTTCTCCTCCTGCCTCCAGTCTTTCCCAGCATCAGGGTCTTTTCCCAGTGAGTAAGCTCTTCGCATCAGGTGGCCAAAGTATTGGAGTTTCAGCTTCAACATCAGACCTTCCAATGAACATCCAGGACTGATCTCCTTTAGGATGGACTGGTTGGATCTCCAAGATCTAGGAGAAAACAATATTAAGTTTAGAGGATGTCTTCCCAGGACTAGAAATGCCATACTGAAATATCTCAGAATTATTAAATATCCACTTCAANTCCTTCCAATGAACACTCAGGACTGATCTCCTTTAGGATGGACTGGTTGGATCTCCAAGATCTAGGAGAAAACAATATTAAGTTTAGAGGATGTCTTCCCAGGACTAGAAATGCCATACTGAAATATCTCAGAATTATTAAATATCCACTTCAAAGTGATTAACTAATAACTTATAAGTCATCATTGGATGAAATTGTAGGTTGCTAATCACTGAGATCCAGGGATTTATTTCACAGATAGAGTAGTTTCGAATTGGACTAATAGAAATGATATTAAGTGAAACCTGTACCTACTTTCTAACCCCAAAGCAAAAAAATATAGATGTAGAATAAACTATTAAAAACAGATATAAAGGAAAAAATAGATTCAAAATAGATTAATGAAAAATTGATGTAATAAATACTGCTAGATTTCCATTAGATAACTAAAAAAATATTAAAAAGATAAATTTGCCTTCTTCAATATAGATGGCAATTCCCCATATACTGCTGGAATACCTCCACCTTTGAAAAGTAAGAGGATTAGGTGTGTGTATATACAGACACACATACATATGCATATATATATATATATACATACCAAGGGAACATTTCACGCAAAGATGGGCTTGATAAAGGACAGAAATGGTCTGGACCTAATGGAAGCAGAAGATATTAAGAAGAGGTGGCAAGAATACGTGGAAGAACTGTACAAAAAAGATCTTCATGACCCAGATAATCATGGTGGAGTGATCACTAATCTAGAGCCAGACATCCTGGAATATGAAGTCAAGTGGGCCTTGGAAAGCATCGCTACGAACAAAGCTAGTGGAGATGATGGAATTCCAGTTGAGCTGTTTAAAATCCTAAAAGATGATGCTGTGAAAGTGCTGCACTTAATACGCCAGCAAATTTGGAAAACTCAGCAGTGGCCACAGGACTGGAAAAGGTCAGTTTTCATTCCAATCCCAAAGAAAGACAATGCCAAAGAATGCTCAAACTACTGCAAAATTGCACTCATCTCACAAGCTAGTAAAGTAATGCTCACTTCTCCAACACCATAGTTCAAAAGCATCAATTCTTCGGTGCTCAGCCTTTTTCACAGTCCAACTCTCACATCCATACATGACCACAGGAAAAACCATAGCCTTGACTAGGCGGACCTTTGTTGACAAAGTAATGTCTCTGCTTTTGAATATGCTATCTAGGTTGGTCATAACTTTCCTTCCAAAGAGTAAGTGTCTTTTAATTTCATGGCTGCAGTCACCATCTGCAGTGATTTTGAAGCCCCCACAAATAAAGTCTGACACTGTGTCCACTGTTCCCCCATCTATTTCCCATGAAGTGATGGGACCGGATGCCATGATCTTCATTTTCTGAATGTTGAGCTTTAAGCCAACTTTTTCGCTCTCCACTTTCCCTTTCATCAAGAGGCTATTTAGTTCCTCTTCACTTTCTTCCATGAGGGTGGTGTCGTCTGCATATCTGAGGTTACTGGTATTTCTCCCAGCAATCTTGATTCCAGCTTGTGCTTCCTCCAGCCCTGCGTTTCTCATGATGTACTCTGCATAGAAGTTAAATAAGCAGGGTGACAATATACAGCCTTGACGTACTCTTTTTCCTGTTTGGAACTAGTCTGTTGTTCCATGTCCAGTTCTAACTGTTGCTTCCTGACCTGCATATAGGTTGCTCAAGAGGCAGGTCAGGTGGTCTGATATTCCCATCTCTTTCAGAAATTTCCACATTTTATTGAGAAGGAAATGGCAACCCACTCCAGTGTTCTTGCCTGGAGAATCCCAGGGACGGGGGAGCCTGGTGGGCTGCCGTCTATGGGGTCGCACAGAGTCAGACACGACTGAAGTGACTTAGCAGCAGCAGCAGCATTGTGAAGTGAGTCATAAAGAGAAAGATAAATACGGTATTCTAACGCATATATATGGAATCTAGAAAAATGGTTCTGAGAAATTTATTTACAGGACAACAATGGAGAAACAGACATAGAGAATAGACTTATGGACATGGAGAGAGGGAAGGAGAGGGTGAGATGTTTGGAAAGGTTAACAAGGAACCTTACGCTACCATATGTGAAATAGATAGCCAAGGGGAGTTTGCTGTTTGGCTCAGGAAACTGAAATAGGGGATCTGTGTCATCCTGGAGGGGTGAGATGGGGAAGGAGATAGGAGGGAGGTTCAAAAGGGAGGGGGATATATGTATACCTATGGCTAATTCATTTTGAGGTTTGACAGGAAACAGCAAAATTCTGTAAAGCAATTATCGTTCAATAAAAAATAAACTAAAAAAATTTGAAAATTGTTTTCCTCATCATAGGGTGGGAAATATTGAAGTACTTCAGATATATCCTAAGGAATGTGATTAGTGTGAATAGAACTAGTTTTTGTGTTTTTATTGATTTTTTAAAATAAAACTCCATTTTTTTTTCTTAAAGTGTATTTAGTATGAGGTTATTCAACAGAAAAAAAAAAAAAAAGCGCAGAAATAAAAGTAGTAGAACTGAATCCCCTAGGGAAATCTCTGTATATAAACTAGTGCATTGTCTTGAAGTTTTTATTCATCTCTCTGTTCTCTCTTTTCATCACTGTGTCTATGGGACACTCTCTTGTATTCCTCTCTGATGTTTATCTGTCTGTCTCTGCATATGTCTTTTCTACATCAATGCTTCTCTCTCTCATTCCTTCTTTCATTCTTCTGTTTTAAAATGTGTATATTTGTGTGTATGTGCAGTATTTAAATACAGTTATACCATCTATATTTTAGAAACTTTAAATTTAACAGTATTTCATGGACATATTTAAAATAATATTTATAAATAGTTCATTAAAATTGAATGCATGTAAGCTACAAAAACTATAATTAACTGCAATATTTAATGCACATATAGAATGTTGTAGAGAATATATGGGCAACTGCACATCGCAGAACTTCATCAAATGTAAATCTTTTCCATAAGTATTTTTTGATATGGTAATACTCTAAAAGTGTAATTGATAGTTTTAAGTATTCCAACCTGATATGCATAGCATTGCATCTCATTGTAGTTTTAATAAGCATTTCCCTGATCATTAGGAGAACTGTCTTTTAACATATGCTATTATTCAGTTTCCATCTTCTACAGATCATCTGTTTATATCGTAGAAGTTAAATAATTTCCAGTCCCAAATAAATTAAGTTCATTCTTAATAAAAACTAATTTAAGATCTTAGGCCAAAGACTTCAAAACTTTCAGAGGAGAAGTGTTGTGCTGCTGACACAACTGCTCGAGAATATCAAATAGAAGACTAGCATTTAACAATGTGTTATAAAGTTGAGAAAGAAGACTGAAAAACATTTGCTAGTTAAAGAGACACAGGCACTGAAAAGAGTATAGTCACTAGGCAGGCTGTGTTAGATGGTCTTTACACACATTCTGAATCTTATAAAACATTGCCTAGGCTGTTGATTTCTTCTTTTTCTCTTTCTCTATCTCTCTCTCTTTTTTTTTTTTTTTTTTGGCAACAAATTTTGTTGTGACCTACTGACTTCAAAAATAAAACAAAACAAAAAAAAGACAGTAGTTCATTGTTATTTTTCTTTTTCTCTTCTGTAAAATCCAATTAAAAATTCATCTTGACTTAATGAATAAATTTCTAGAGTTTTACCATATACAGGAGATTTGTGGTAGGTTTTTAAAAATATTTTTATTATATTGAGGAAATATATATCTCTTTCTAAGAGTTTGATAATTGATGAAATTTAATATGAATGAAAAAGAAGAGAGTTCCAGAAAAACATCTATTTCTGCTTTATTGACTATACCAAAGTCTTTGACTGTATGGATCACAATAAACTGTGGAAAATTCTGAAAGAGATGGGAATACCAGGCCACCTGACCTGCCTCTTGAGAAGCCTGTATGCAGTTCAGGAAACAAAAGCTAGAACTGGACATGGAACAACAGACTGGTTCCAAATAGGAAAAAGAGTACGTCAAGGCTGTATATTGTCACCCTGCTTATTTAACTTCTATGCAGAGTACATCATGAGAAACGCAGGACTGGAGGAAGCACAAGCTGGAATCAAGATTGAAAAAAAGAGAAAGCATTTCTTCTATGATCAGGAATAAGACAAGGATATTCACTCTTACTACTTTTATTCAACATAGTTTTGGAAGTCCTAGTCACAGCAACTAGAGAAGAAAAAGATATAGAAGAAACCCAAATTGCAAAAGAGGAAATAAAACTGTCACTGTTTACGGATGATGTGATATTATACACAGAAAATCCTGCAGATGCTACCAGAGAACCACTACAGTTTATCAACGAATTTGATAACGTTGCTGAATGCAAAATTAGCACACAGAAATCTCTTGCATTCTTATACACTAACAACAAAAGACAAGACAGAAAAATCAAGGAAATAATCCCATTCATCATCACATCAAAAAGGATAAAATACCCAGGAATAAACCTACTTACCACTTCAAGGGAAATAGATGGGGAAACAGTGGAAACAGTGTCAGACTTTATTTTGGGGGGCTCCAAAATCACTGCAGATGGTGAATGCAACCATGAAATTAAAAGACACTTACTCCTTGGAAGGAAAATTATGACCAACCTAGATAGCATATTCAAAAGCAGAGACATTACTTTGCCGACTAAGGTCCGTCTAGTCAAGGCTATGGTTTTTCCTGTGGTCATGTATGGATGTGAGAGTTGGACTGTGAAGAAAGCTGAGCACCAAAGAATTGATGCTTTTGAACTGTAGTGTTGGAGAAGACTCTTGAGAGTCCCTTGAACTGCAAGGAGATCCAACCAGTCCATNTCCGTCTAGTCAAGCTATGGTTTTTCCAGTAGTCATGTATGGATGTGAGAGTTGGACTGTGAAGAAGGCTGAGCGCTGAAGAATTGATGCTTTTGAACTGTGATGCTGGAGAAGACTCTTGAGAGTCCCTTGGACTGCAAGGAGATCCAACCAGTCCATTCTGAAGGAGATCAGCCCTGGGATTTCTTTGGAAGGAATAATGCTGAAGCTGAAACTCCAGTACTTTGGCCACCTCATGCGAAGAGTTGACTCATTGGAAAAGACTCTGATGCTGGGAGGGATTGGGGGCAGGAGGAGAAGGGGACGACAGAGGATGAGGTGGCTGGATGGCATCACTGACTTGCTGGACATGAATCTGAGTGAACTCTGGGAGTTGGTGATGGACAGGGAGGCCTGGTGTGCTGCGATTCATGGAGTTGCGAAGAGTCGAACGTGACTGAGCAACTGAACTGATAGGTGTGTGTGTGTGTGTACACTTCATAATTATGGAATCAATGACAAAAGTTAAAGTGATTTATATAAAGATGATAACTGAAATAGCCATAGCCACTCTGTATAAGTGGGGTAACAGTGGAAAATATAATTTTGTATAAAATTCTGAAATACTGCACCAGAATTCATATAGTATGGGAAAATATACTATATTGTTTCCTAGACGGGTATTTTCACTATACCCGTATTTTCTTTTACAGGCAATAATTTAGAGTTTTATGAGGTTAGTTACAATAAAAAAGTGTGCTAATCCCCAGTTCTGAACAGTTTTGAGAAATATAAATGATATATTTAATATGCAATTGCTAATTTCCACTTCTTGTTCTAAAAATGGTATTAAGCAATCATGCAGAAATAAGATACAATTGATGTTTTATTAGAATGAGTTATTTTTTCAGACAACTTAAAAAATATGGTTATAGTTACAGACCAATATGTAGGCAATTATGAAATTTATGAATCTACTGATAATCCTTTAGCATCAACTCATTTATATGTTGATGAAGCTTACTAATGTTTTGGAACAATCAAACTGACAGTTATATTACTTAAAGGAAACAACTTATTACTAAACAGACATCCTAGTAACACTAATTTTTAATCACTTTAGTGATGACTTTAAATGGCTTTAGTCACTGAAAATGTAGTCAACATACTACATTATTATATAGGAATGACTGTTCTCTCCAAGGATTAATTTCAGAAATACTGCCATCTTGTGGTGTTCTTCACAGAACCTCTAAGAATTAGAAGGACTTTAAGTGAAAACAAAAGTGTCCTCTAATGAGATAAATAGACCCAAGTGAATACCCTGGAAACTGAGGGAGTACAAATAACCTTTATCTTGTCAATGATGAAATATCTCTTTAGTATGCATCTAGATGAGGAATTTCAGTGCAATATTTCAGAAGCAGAAGAAAGGTATTTTATTTACCTATACATTTCTTAATAGGAAATAATCAAGGAGAAATCTAATCAAATACTAACTAATATTTAAAGAGAGAACTTTCTGTTTGTCTTGCTTCAATTTATTTCAGTATAACAACTCCTTACTGGGTATATGTTATATAAATGTTACTATTTGGCAAGCAAACATGGGACCATGGCTACATTTTGATTTCCTTTTGGCTCTGGATGGTGTCCAGTTTCATTTGTATTGTGATTTAGGCTATCAGATTCAAGGGGATATATTCTTATTTTGGACTTATTTGGATATATTCTTAGTTGGACTGCTTTATGCTCCAAGTATTATTTAAATTTTCTCTACTATGTCTAGCCATAATGTATAGAAATACATAGAAAAAAAGTTTTAGCTTAGGCTACTTCATTTTATCACTGAAATATTATTTGAAATATGAAATATGATTATTTTCATTTAATTTTCTCTTATTTACTAGTTTGACTGCAAATTAAACTCAGCTGTTTCCCCAAAGTTACCTCTAATTAAAAGTGGGTAAAAAGATACTAAGCATGATTCAAAGACCACTGCAAAACTTTTTCATAGGGGACTTCCCTGGCAACCCAGTGGTTAAGACTCCACGCTTCCAATGCAAGGGGCATGGGTTTAATTCCTGGTGAAAAATAAATAAATTTTTAAAAATTAAAAAATAAAATTTTTCATAAGATACTCACAAAATCACAATCTCCATTTCATCTATAGACTCTTAACTTGTTAATTCAGATGATTAATTATGTTAATTTATGGCTTACTTTGTAAAGGTACTTTGTTACATAAATATTAAATAAATACAATGAGAATATTATGAAAATTTAGTTTGAAGATGGAGAATTTCTGTGGTCTTTCTTACCAAGGGAATGCCTCGACCTGTAATGAGGCACTGAGAGTATTTGATAGATTATGAACACAAGAACGAAGTCCATAAGCACTTTCAAGATCAGATCAGATTCAGCTTCCTCTGGTAACTGAAGCAGAAGGAAGCATTTTCAAAGTGATGCCAGGGTAAAATGCCCTAAAGCTTTGAGTATTGAAGCAGTTTTCACACAATAAAAGGAAAACTCCTTATTCGGCAACTTTGCCCTTACTCTCAAGACACTCTTATTTTCTGCAGCGGAAATTAATGTGAGCACTATCAATGAACTCAACCTTGTAATAAGCTCTGCTTATGTCTTTGCCAAATGTTTTGTGTACCTCTGCATCCAATTCCAAAAAATTCAAGTGCTTTTACTTTCCACTATGAAACATTAACTTATGAGAAAGCTCAGTATTTTCCTTCAAGATTGAACCTTTGACCCTGAAACATAATCAAGAATATACTGCCCTTACTTTTCATGTCTTCAAATGCTAAAAGTCAGTTTTAATAAGAGGAGAAAACTTACTGGTTTTGAATAAGTACTCTTGCTGATAGGGCAAGACCAAAATAGTATGTTTTCATGTGAATGACACAGCCTCCACTGATGCTCATTGTTGTTAATATTTTAATTCAAATGAATATTTGAATATAACCCATAATGTGAAAGAAAAGCATTTTTTACAGATAAAAATTCAAGCATGATTGGAAATGACAAAATAAGAATCTTAGCAAAATGCTACTTATAACAATTTTTTCTTCCAGTTTTATTGAGATATAATTGGCATACAACACTGTACATGTTTAACATGTACAGCATCATGATTTGACACACGTACATCATGAAGTTATTATCCCAGTTTAGTGAACATTCATCATATGATATTGATACAAAATTAAAGAAATAGAAAAAATACTTCCATTATGATCAGAACCATAGGGTTTACTCTTACTGACTTTCATATGTAACTGTACATCAGTGTTAATTCTGTTTGTCATGTCATAATATTACATCCTTAGTACATTATCTTCTAACCTGCAGTTTGTACTTTTTGACTGCCTTCATCAAATTCACCCTATCTCCATCCCCTGCTTCTGGTAATCACGTATCTTTTCCCTTGACTTTGCTTTGTTTTTGAAGTGTAATTGACCTTCAACACTGTGTTAGGTCCTGTTACACAATGTAGTGATTTGATATTCCTATACATTTCAAAATGATCACCATGGTAGAGCTAGTAACGGTATGTGGCCATTCAAAACATTATTGTTCTGATTTTATTCCCTATACTGTACATTTCATACTCATGACTTATTTTGCAACTGAAAGTTTTTACCTCTTACCCTCCCTCACCTATTTCTTTTCTCCCCCTAGCCTCATCCCTTCTGGTAGCTTTCATTCTCTGTATCTATAACTCTGTTTGTTTGTTCATTTATTTTGTTTTTTATATTTCACCTATAAGTGGAACACAGCATTTCTCTGACTTATTTCACTTAGCACAACTGAAATAGGTTCATCCATGTTTCAGATGGCAGTATTTCATTATCTTCTGTGCCTGAGTAATATCCCATTCTGTGTGTGTTTGTGTGTATCTGTGTGTGTATACACACACAGGCCCCATCTTTATCCATTTGTCTTTTGGTGGGCACTTTGGTTGCTTCCATATCTTGGCAATTGTAAATAATGTTGCTCTGAAAATTGACATGCACACATATCTTTCCTAATTAGTGTTTTTGATCTTCTTTGGATAAATACCCGGGAGTGATATTGCTGGATCATGTGTGCACGTGTGCCAAGTTGCTTCAGTAGTGTCTGACTCTTGGCAGTCCTATGGACTCTAGTCTGCCAGGCTCCTTTGTCCATGGGGATTCTCCAGGCAAGAATACTAGAGTAAGCTGCCATGCCTTCCTCCAGGGTATCCTCTCCACCCAGGGATCAAACCCAAGTCTCTTACATCTCATGCATTGGCAGGGAGATTATTTACCACGGGTGCCACCTGGGAAGCCCCTGCTGGATCATATGATATTTCTATTTGTAGTTTTTTGAGCAATCTCCATACTGTGTTTTATAGTGGTGACACCAATTTACATTCCCACCAATAGTGCACAAGATTTCCTTTTTCTCCACATCCTCTTGAACATTTATTTATTGTCATTTTGTTAATAGTCATTCTGACATGTGTGAGGTGATACCTCATTGTGATTTTGGTTTACATTTCCCTGTTTAGTGATGTTGATCATCTTTTCAAGTGTCTGTTGGTCATCTGTATGTTGTCTTTGGAAAAATGTTTATTCAGGTCCTCTGCCCATTTTTTTTTTTTGATATTGAGTTCCATAAATCCTTTATATATTTTGGATATTCAGTTCAGTTCAGTCACTAAGTCGTGTCTGACTCTTTGCAACCCCATGAACTGCAGCACGTCAGGCTTCCCTGTCCATCACCAACTCCCGGAGTCTACTCAAACCCATGTCCATTGAGTTGGTGATGCCATCCAAGCATTTCATCCTCTGTTGTCCCCTGCTCCTCCTGCCTTCAATCTTTCCCAGCATCAGGGTCTTTTCCAATGACTCAGTTCTTCGCATCAGGTGGCCAAAGTATTAGGAGACCTGGCGTGCTGCAATTCATGGGGTCGCAAAGAGTCGGACACGACTGAGCGACTGAACTGAACTTGTGTAATATAAAGTCACAGTATATGTGAAAATCTGTCTATATTAATTACATTAATATATAAATATTACAGGTTAGGAGTTAATTCTAGAAAACATGAAATTTTAAAAATTAAATCTCTTCAGTGCAAGTTTTTTGGAATAAAATATATATATTTAATATAGAGATATTTGGACATATGTTAGAACTTCTTTGAAAAATGCCAATATATATTTTAAACAAGCATTTTATAGAGTTCATTCTGAATGTAAAACCAGGAAAATGAAAAAAATCATATGTATTTAATTTCTAAGCAGAAACTCAAATGTACTGTTATAGGTAAACTGAGGCACATTAACATTTTTTTTTCAGGAGTTTTTCTTTGCGTACGTATGTTGAAATCTCGTATTGTTGAACCAAAGGTGGTCACGGTATCTCTGCAGAAGCTTATCAGGTGGCACCATGGTTAAGAATCTGCCTGCCAATGCAGGAGATGCAAGAGATGCAGGTTCGATCCCTGGGTTGGGAAGATCCCTTGGAGTAGGAAATGTATTCTGCAGTATTCTTGCCTGGAAAATTCCATAGACAGAGGAACCTGGCAGGCTACAGTTCATGGGGTTGCAAAGAGTCAGATACAACTGAGCAAACACACACAAGAAGCTTGGAGAGCAGTTTCTAGGGAGAAGATCAGGAAGCAAAGCAAGGAAATTAATAGGCTGTAGCTCAAATAGGTGGCTTATTTGGTAATGCCTAACTGGTTGGTTGTGATTGTTCTTAAATTTTATTATCTTGGATTCAAGTACATTAAGATTTTGTTTTGCTTCTATAGGCTACCAAGGCATTAGAGCCACCTCAGTGTAATGGCCTCTCTGATTAAATACTTTAACAGATCTTGAATAATTAGATTGTGTTTTATTTTTTCAAACAGAAGGGAAATGTTTTGCTGAAATATATCCTCATCACTTGTTGCTGTTTTATTTTTTTTCTGTTTTTTTTTTTTTTTTTNCTCAGTGTAATGGCCTCTCTGATTAAATACTTTAACAGATCTTGAATAATTAGATTGTGTTTTATTTTTTCAAACAGAAGGGAAATGTTTTGCTGAAATATATCCTCATCACTTGTTGCTGTTTTATTTTTTTTCTGTTTTTTTTTTTTTTTTATGTCCCCATCAACTCAACAATGAGAAGAAGGAAAATTCTGGGAATTGTCCTCCTTTGGAATACATAAATCTAAACATGACTTTAAATTGCCCTTCAAAAAAGACATGAAATAATAATTGTTTGCAAAAATAGTTCATTCTTTCTAAATAATTAGGATTAATCTAAAATGAAATGATTTTCAAATTATATAATTATGAAGAAAATATCCACAGACATAGTACAGACATAGATTGTTCATCTCTAGAGATGTATCTGTATAGATTTGTTCATCTGTATCATGTATTATCAGGGAAAGCATTTGAAACCTGAATGACTTACTTTGAACCTGAAAACCATTCATTGAGATTCTCTGTTTATGGGAACTTTGTTGAAGTAATCAATTTGGAAATTTTTTAAATAAAAATTTACCTTTGTGAAAATTTCATAAATGTAAGAATTTTTGAAATTTAAGAAATTAGATAAGACTTAGTGAAACGGGCCAACTACTTTAACTTCTGCAGTATTGTAGCCTAGTTTCAAGTTTAAGGTTCAGTTGTCTACAACTTCCTCTCTGGACCAGGACATGTGCAGGGACAACCACTTTCAACTGTCCTGGGCAGGATGGCCCATGTTAAGTGGGCAATAGGGAATAAACAGGATTCTGGAAATGAAAGGAAAATATAGAATTTTTCTTCTGCTTGGACATCTATTAAGCAAGAATTGAGGATACCGTCCATAAGGAGAGAGAAACAGTAGTGAACTTGGCATTGTTTTGTTCAGTCGTTCAGCTTCTATGTGGTGCCCGTTGTGTGACATGTGTTCAGCATTTAGAGAGCTGTGTGTCTGGAAGTTAAACGAAACAGCATTTAAATTCTAACTGAAGCTCTTGATTATATTTCCCCTTTGTCAAGAATACAAACACTACATTCAGATGGTCAATATCAACATAATCTTTAATAAGAACCACAACTGTGTCCCTGAAATAGAGCAATAACAACCCTATTTCCTCATTATATTTGCTTCCAGTGTCTAACAGAATACAAAGGTGGGTAAAATGGGACACCAAATTAATTGAAAAGCCAAACATTTTTCTAAAATTCCCTCTGTACTTCTCCTGGGTATTTGATTTATGATGTTATTTGAATATTCAAATCCCTTTTGTAGAGTCTAAGAAGCATAAATTAAATGTGAAGATGGAAGCAAAGACTTAGTTTTTCATGTGTACATAATTTCACTGTTACCTATGCTGATTTTTTTTAAAGAAAAATCAATATGCTTGGATAATTTTCAGCTTTACAGATCATTTTGCTTTATATAAGTTCTAATGTGTCTAATAACAGTGAAGGAGAAGGAATATAACCACTATTAATTTAAAAAACTGAGTACATTATTTTTCTAAGACCTTTTGCTATAACTATCATTTTTGCTAAAGTAAATATTCCATAGTATTTAATAATTGTTTTTTCTTTTTTGAAGATATCATTTTTTTTTTCTTTTTTGTATTTATTTATTTTTTTACACGAACTCCCAAACATGAACCCCCCTCCCACCTCCCACCTCACATCTTCCCTCCAGATCATCCCCATACACCAGCCCGGACTAATAGAGTTTTGCCAAGAAAATGCACTGGTCATAGTAAACACCCTCTTCCAGCAACACAAGAGAAGACTCTACACATGGACATCACCAGATGGTCAACACCGAAATC
>SJYX01002676.1:761648-773384 GCA_006410675.1 Oreotragus oreotragus | reverse complement strand
TTTTTTTTTTTTTTTTATGTCCCCATCAACTCAACAATGAGAAGAAGGAAAATTCTGGGAATTGTCCTCCTTTGGAATACATAAATCTAAACATGACTTTAAATTGCCCTTCAAAAAAGACATGAAATAATAATTGTTTGCAAAAATAGTTCATTCTTTCTAAATAATTAGGATTAATCTAAAATGAAATGATTTTCAAATTATATAATTATGAAGAAAATATCCACAGACATAGTACAGACATAGATTGTTCATCTCTAGAGATGTATCTGTATAGATTTGTTCATCTGTATCATGTATTATCAGGGAAAGCATTTGAAACCTGAATGACTTACTTTGAACCTGAAAACCATTCATTGAGCTTCTCTGTTTATGGGAACTTTGTTGAAGTAATCAATTTGGAAATTTTTTAAATAAAAATTTACCTTTGTGAAAATTTCATAAATGTAAGAATTTTTGAAATTTAAGAAATTAGATAAGACTTAGTGAAACGGGCCAACTACTTTAACTTCTGCAGTATTGTAGCCTAGTTTCAAGTTTAAGGTTCAGTTGTCTACAACTTCCTCTCTGGACCAGGACATGTGCAGGGACAACCACTTTCAACTGTCCTGGGCAGGATGGCCCATGTTAAGTGGGCAATAGGGAATAAACAGGATTCTGGAAATGAAAGGAAAATATAGAATTTTTCTTCTGCTTGGACATCTATTAAGCAAGAATTGAGGATACCGTCCATAAGGAGAGAGAAACAGTAGTGAACTTGGCATTGTTTTGTTCAGTCGTTCAGCTTCTATGTGGTGCCCGTTGTGTGACATGTGTTCAGCATTTAGAGAGCTGTGTGTCTGGAAGTTAAACGAAACAGCATTTAAATTCTAACTGAAGCTCTTGATTATATTTCCCCTTTGTCAAGAATACAAACACTACATTCAGATGGTCAATATCAACATAATCTTTAATAAGAACCACAACTGTGTCCCTGAAATAGAGCAATAACAACCCTATTTCCTCATTATATTTGCTTCCAGTGTCTAACAGAATACAAAGGTGGGTAAAATGGGACACCAAATTAATTGAAAAGCCAAACATTTTTCTAAAATTCCCTCTGTACTTCTCCTGGGTATTTGATTTATGATGTTATTTGAATATTCAAATCCCTTTTGTAGAGTCTAAGAAGCATAAATTAAATGTGAAGATGGAAGCAAAGACTTAGTTTTTCATATGTACATAATTTCACTGTTACCTATGCTGATTTTTTTTAAAGAAAAATCAATATGCTTGGATAATTTTCAGCTTTACAGATCATTTTGCTTTATATAAGTTCTAATGTGTCTAATAACAGTGAAGGAGAAGGAATATAACCACTATTAATTTAAAAAACTGAGTACATTATTTTTCTAAGACCTTTTGCTATAACTATCATTTTTGCTAAAGTAAATATTCCATAGTATTTAATAATTGTTTTGTAAAGAAAGTTTTATTTCCAAATGTTCATTTAATCTTGTTAAACCTTCACTTTATTTCATTTACTATAAGAGACATAGTTGCGGTGGTTTAATTGCTAAGATATGTCTGACTCTTGCAACTCTATGGACTATAGCACACCAGGTTTCTCTGTTCATGAGATTTCCCAGGAAAGAATACGAGAATGTGTTGCCATTTCCTTCTCCAGGGGATCTTCCCAACCCATGGATTGAACCCAGATCTCCTGCATTGCAGGTGGCCTCCAGCATTGCAGGTGGATTCTTCACTCACTGAGCCACCAGGGAAGCCCATAAGAGACATACTTAGAACAATTTATTTAAATGTAGTAGTTATTGCCATCATTTTATGTATTAGTGATCTCATCTTGACATCTTTGTCTCCAAGTAGTATCAGGAAATAGAGCAGGAATGCATGAGAGAAGGAAACTTTGGGGAAGGCCGGGGAAGAGCATTTGAGATGTAATTTTTGATCAGTATATTATGTTTGTTCCTGGCTTGGTAAATAGTGCTGTTTAAATTTTCTCTGTTATTTCAAGTGTTAGTTTCCATGTCTTTTTGCTTTCCCCACCATCCTAATCTTTACCAAAAAATAGTGTTTTTCAACTATCACTTTGCTTTATAAATCTTTTTTATACTGTTTATTGTTAGCATTTTGCTTTTTTCAGCATAATACTTGTAGTATTATTGAACTGGGAAGTATGTTATATTGTTTTAAATCACAAATATTTCATCAAATGAATTTTTGACATGTATTATAAGCATAGCATATATTTAACATCATTTATGATAAATTCTAGGTTTTATAATGACTTTTCATAAGTAAGGAAAAGAGTTTTTGCATGTTCTGATTATTTATGAGAAAACTGGCTAGTAATGCTGTTGATCTGTTGATTCAAAATGTTAATCTAAATATTTTTATATAGCATAGATTATATTTCACAAAATAGAAATTCATTTACTCATGAACCTATAAAAGTCACCAGTGAGAATTCATCATTATATTGTCTATAAACCTTGGCTATGATTGGGCATCTGATAAAATTGTTTTCTCACCAGTACATTTCATTGCATTTTATGACTTAACAGTAAATATAACAACCTTGCAAACTTTGTTGAATTTTTGAAGATTTAATCAATTTGACATAATCAATTTTTGCCTATTTCTCTTAGTTCTGATTAATTTAAATTTCATTTCCACCCCTTGAGTTATTTTTTTTCTTATCATGGACAATGGCCTAGTATATGTTAACATTACAATGATTCTATGAATCAATGTGTATGACAAAATGTGGCATATTTTTACTTTCATCTGCCCCAGCAAGAATGGCTTTCATGAACATGTGTGTGTTTTTGTTTGTATTTTGCAGTTTTCTGTTTATAAGATATCTGGATGACTTTGAATTGGCTGCCAGCATTATTCTTAAGAGTTTCTATAAAAACCAAAGTGTAGAAAACTTGGGAAGTTATAACAAAAGAATCTTAAGTGGATTTCAGTGTACTTAAAACTTAGACCATTCCTAAAATCATCAGAAGAAAACTTAAAGCTATAAAAACTTAAAGCTGAAAACTTAAAGCTTTTTTAAAAAGCTGAGGGGTAATCAGAAGTAAAAAGGAAAATGCATGATAAATTTATGATCTGAAATTACCCTGTTATTAAACAACAAATGACACATTTTGCATTTTAGAAAACAAAATCAGTATGTTGAATGCAAAACTGAGAATTTCCCAGAATGAAAAGGCATAGAAAAATTTAAAAGGTGGTAATGGGAAATTTAATACATGAAGGTAATCGGTATGATGAATGATTTGAACTTTATAGAATAAACATCTTTATTTTTCACCACTTCAAACAAGTTCCCTTGAATATCCATTTCCTGTCTCTTGTTGATACCTTGGGCTTATTCTACAGCTGTCTATTCATGTTAATTAATAAGACACTATCCCAGTGGTAATTAAGACTCACTTTGTAATTAAAATGAGTTTACTTCATTCTAAGCCATCACTTCACTTGTATACCCAGTGCAATGCTTTGTCCCTCACTTTATTGGAGACATGATTTACGGCCAATATATAGCAATAAGAAGGAGATTTCGTTTCTTCTCTCCATCCTTATTTTTCACTTCATTTTGCATACCCTCTACCTTCTGTTTTTTCATCCACCAAGGAAAAAACAAAGTGAATGGAGGTTAAAAGAGGCTAATTCTTTTTTTCTGGTGAGCATTCCAGTATTGCTACCTCAGGGAACATAGATGTGTTTTAGTCTTGGAGGTTCTGCAGAAGTGTTCCCCACTGAAAAGTGTTCTGATATGAAAGTTCATCCTAGATGTGACAGCTTATTATGCATGGTCTCCAACTGTCACTCTTCATAGTACATAAAACAGGCCCTGGCTACATGGGACCTTTTGCCTAGTGACCAGCCTTTTGGTGGCTCAAGCTCAGCTCCATTCTGTAGCATCCACACAGCCCATGGTAAGGTCATACCCATTTGCCTTTCCAAACGGAGGAGTAGTGATTCCATCTTTGGACACCCTCTCCACCCTCTGTATTACCAAGTCTTCCAGAGATATATGTTAGATTCTTTCCAGAAATCTCTTCCCACACTGAACTCCCATGGAAGCTTCACAGTGGCCCTGTGGGCCTGAGCAAGACACCTGTAATTTTGGGGGCATCCTCAAGATCTATGAATGGTTTGGTGGACTCCTCATGACTTGGCTTGAGATGGAAAGACTTACTCCTTCACTTCAGGGCAGGAGATGGGTGGCTCAGATAGGAAAAAATCTTTCTGCAATGCAGAAGACTTGAGTTCAACCCCTGGGTTGGGAAATTCCCCTGGAGAAGGGAATGGCGACCCACTCCCTTATTCTTGATTGGAGAATTCCATGGACAGAGGAGCCTGGTGGGCCACAGTCCATGGGGTCTCAAAAGAGTTGGACAAAATTGAGCAACACTTTCACTTTGAGCCCCCGGTGGCTCAGCAGTAAAAGAATACATCTGAATGCAGGAGACTCAGGTTTGATCCTTGGCTGGGGAAGATTCCTTGGGGAAGGAAATGGCAACCCACTCCAGTATTCTTGCCTAGAAGATCCTATGAACAGAGGAGCCTGGTGGGCTACAGTCCACAGGGTCTCAAAAGAGTAGGACATGGCTGAGAGACTAAACAACAAGGGAAGGGGATGAGAAGGAGAGTAAAAACAAAACCAAAAAGGATAGCAGAATAATACTCCCAATTTGAATTACTATTCCTGTTTCAGTATTTGAAGCAGAATCTAAAGAACAAAAACGTTCTGAGGACTTGAGCCTGTTCAGTCACTTCAGACGTATCTGACACTTTGCAACCCTGTGGACTGTAGCCTGCCAGGCTCCTCTGTCCCTGGGGAATCTCCAGGCAAGAAGGCTGAAGTGAGTTGCCATTTCCTCCTCCAGGGAGTCTTCCCAAACCAGAGAGAGATTGAACCTGCATCTCTTATGTCTCCTGCATTGGCAGGCAGGTTCTGTACACTAGCACCACCTGGGAAGCACCTCTGCTCAGTTCAGTTCGGTCACCCAGTTGTGTCCAACTCTTTGTAGTCCCATGGACTGCAGCATGCCAGGCTTCCCTGCCCGTCACCAACTCCCAGAGCTTGCTCAAACTCATGCGCATTGAATCAGTGATGCCATCCAACCATTTCATCCTCTGTCATCCCCTTCTCCTCCTGCCTTCAATCTTNATTACTGCAAATGGCATTATTTCAATCTCTTTTATGACTGAGTAATATTACTTGATATATATACACACATGTGTATATATTGATACACATATATGAATACATACGTACCATATCATTTTTATCCATCCATATCCTCAATGCTGTTTTAATATATATAAGCCACATACACTGTTGTTCCTGTCTCTTATACACATCTTTATATTGTTTTAAATCACAAATATTTCATCAAATGAATTTTTGACATGTATTATAAGCATAGCATATATTTAACATCATTTATGATAAATTCTAGGTTTTATAATGACTTTTCATAAGTAAGGAAAAGAGTTTTTGCATGTTCTGATTATTTATGAGAAAACTGGCTAGTAATGCTGTTGATCTGTTGATTCAAAATGTTAATCTAAATATTTTTATATAGCATAGATTATATTTCACAAAATAGAAATTCATTTACTCATGAACCTATAAATGTCACCAGTGAGAATTCATCATTATATTGTCTATAAACCTTGGCTATGATTGGGCATCTGATAAAATTGTTTTCTCACCAGTACATTTCATTGCATTTTATGACTTAACAGTAAATATAACAACCTTGCAAACTTTGTTGAATTTTTGAAGATTTAATCAATTTGACATAATCAATTTTTGCCTATTTCTCTTAGTTCTGATTAATTTAAATTTCATTTCCACCCCTTGAGTTATTTTTTTTCTTATCATGGACAATGGCCTAGTATATGTTAACATTACAATGATTCTATGAATCAATGTGTATGACAAAATGTGGCATATTTTTACTTTCATCTGCCCCAGCAAGAATGGCTTTCATGAACATGTGTGTGTTTTTGTTTGTATTTTGCAGTTTTCTGTTTATAAGATATCTGGATGACTTTGAATTGGCTGCCAGCATTATTCTTAAGAGTTTCTATAAAAACCAAAGTGTAGAAAACTTGGGAAGTTATAACAAAAGAATCTTAAGTGGATTTCAGTGTACTTAAAACTTAGACCATTCCTAAAATCATCAGAAGAAAACTTAAAGCTATAAAAACTTAAAGCTGAAAACTTAAAGCTTTTTTAAAAAGCTGAGGGGTAATCAGAAGTAAAAAGGAAAATGCATGATAAATTTATGATCTGAAATTACCCTGTTATTAAACAACAAATGACACATTTTGCATTTTAGAAAACAAAATCAGTATGTTGAATGCAAAACTGAGAATTTCCCAGAATGAAAAGGCATAGAAAAATTAAAAAGGTGATAATGGGAAATTTAATACATGAAGGTAATCGGTATGATGAATGATTTGAACTTTATAGAATAAACATCTTTATTTTTCACCACTTCAAACAAGTTCCCTTGAATATCCATTTCCTGTCTCTTGTTGATACCTTGGGCTTATTCTACAGCTGTCTATTCATGTTAATTAATAAGACACTATCCCAGTGGTAATTAAGACTCACTTTGTAATTAAAATGAGTTTACTTCATTCTAAGCCATCACTTCACTTGTATACCCAGTGCAATGCTTTGTCCCTCACTTTATTGGAGACATGATTTACGGCCAATATATAGCAATAAGAAGGAGATTTCGTTTCTTCTCTCCATCCTTATTTTTCACTTCATTTTGCATACCCTCTACCTTCTGTTTTTTCATCCACCAAGGAAAAAACAAAGTGAATGGAGGTTAAAAGAGGCTAATTCTTTTTTTCTGGTGAGCATTCCAGTATTGCTACCTCAGGGAACATAGATGTGTTTTAGTCTTGGAGGTTCTGCAGAAGTGTTCCCCACTGAAAAGTGTTCTGATATGAAAGTTCATCCTAGATGTGACAGCTTATTATGCATGGTCTCCAACTGTCACTCTTCATAGTACATAAAACAGGCCCTGGCTACATGGGACCTTTTGCCTAGTGACCAGCCTTTTGGTGGCTCAAGCTCAGCTCCATTCTGTAGCATCCACACAGCCCATGGTAAGGTCATACCCATTTGCCTTTCCAAACGGAGGAGTAGTGATTCCATCTTTGGACCCCCT
Organism: Oreotragus oreotragus; assembly: GCA_006410675.1. Classification (NCBI taxonomy): domain Eukaryota; kingdom Metazoa; phylum Chordata; class Mammalia; order Artiodactyla; family Bovidae; genus Oreotragus; species Oreotragus oreotragus. The sequence continues at coordinate 766,173 of SJYX01002676.1, read as the reverse complement.
CTCCACCCTCTGTATTACCAAGTCTTCCAGAGATATATGTTAGATTCTTTCCAGAAATCTCTTCCCACACTGAACTCCCATGGAAGCTTCACAGTGGCCCTGTGGGCCTGAGCAAGACACCTGTAATTTTGGGGGCATCCTCAAGATCTATGAATGGTTTGGTGGACTCCTCATGACTTGGCTTGAGATGGAAAGACTTACTCCTTCACTTCAGGGCAGGAGATGGGTGGCTCAGATAGGAAAAAATCTTTCTGCAATGCAGAAGACTTGAGTTCAACCCCTGGGTTGGGAAATTCCCCTGGAGAAGGGAATGGCGACCCACTCCCTTATTCTTGATTGGAGAATTCCATGGACAGAGGAGCCTGGTGGGCCACAGTCCATGGGGTCTCAAAAGAGTTGGACAAAATTGAGCAACACTTTCACTTTGAGCCCCCGGTGGCTCAGCAGTAAAAGAATACATCTGAATGCAGGAGACTCAGGTTTGATCCTTGGCTGGGGAAGATTCCTTGGGGAAGGAAATGGCAACCCACTCCAGTATTCTTGCCTAGAAGATCCTATCAACAGAGGAGCCTGGTGGGCTACAGTCCACAGGGTCTCAAAAGAGTAGGACATGGCTGAGAGACTAAACAACAAGGGAAGGGGATGAGAAGGAGAGTAAAAACAAAACCAAAAAGGATAGCAGAATAATACTCCCAATTTGAATTACTATTCCTGTTTCAGTATTTGAAGCAGAATCTAAAGAACAAAAATGTTCTGAGGACTTAAGCCTGTTCAGTCACTTCAGACGTATCTGACACTTTGCAACCCTGTGGACTGTAGCCTGCCAGGCTCCTCTGTCCCTGGGGAATCTCCAGGCAAGAAGGCTGAAGTGAGTTGCCATTTCCTCCTCCAGGGAGTCTTCCCAAACCAGAGAGAGATTGAACCTGCATCTCTTATGTCTCCTGCATTGGCAGGCAGGTTCTGTACACTAGCACCACCTGGGAAGCACCTCTGCTCAGTTCAGTTCGGTCACCCAGTTGTGTCCAACTCTTTGTAGTCCCATGGACTGCAGCATGCCAGGCTTCCCTGCCCGTCACCAACTCCCAGAGCTTGCTCAAACTCATGCGCATTGAATCAGTGATGCCATCCAACCATTTCATCCTCTGTCATCCCCTTCTCCTCCTGCCTTCAATCTTTCCCAGCATCAGGGTGTTTCCAATGAGTCAGTTCTTTGCATCAGGTGGCCAAAGTAGTGGAGCTTCAGCAACAGTCCTTCCAATGAATATTCAGAACTGATTTCTTTTAGGATGGTCTGGTTGGATCTCCTTCCTGTCCAAGGGACTCTCAAGAGTCTTCTCCAATACCACAGCTCAAAAGCATCAATTCGTTGGTGGTTAGCTTTATGGTCCAACTCTCATGCTCATACATGACTACTGGAAAAACCATAGCTTTGACTAAATGGACCTTTGTCAGCAAAGTGATGTATGTAGGTATCTGCATGTGTGTATAGTTAATATTATATTGAAACTCATCTATATGTGAAAAACTACATTTGAAAATAGTTATTTTATATTAATTTAAAAATCATTTCCTTATTTCAGACAATATTTCAAAAAAAATCTGTCATTTAAAATTGAAGCCCAGTCATAGTTGTACAAATCCCATTCCATTTCATTATATTTAGGGTATTCACAAATACATTTACTGAGTTAATGTTACAAAGAGAAATTCCACTATATTTTTAAAATTCTCAGATACCTGATAAAATTTATTTAAAACAAAGCAGACATTCAGTTTTCTAAAATTTCTAATAAGTAGCATCTGTAACGTGTTTGCTAGTTTAGTTGCTAAGTCGTGTCTGACTCTTGAGACCCAGTGGACTGTAGCCCGCCAGGCTCCTCTGTCCATGGGATTTTCCAGGCAAAAATACTGGAGTGGATTGCAATTTCCTTCTCCAGGGGATTTTCCCAACCCAGGAATTGAACCCAGGTCTCCCATGTTGCAGGAAGATTCTTTACCAACTGAGATATAAGGGAAGCCCTATGAGTTTATCATGTCTTGTAGATCTCAGTGTGAAGTTTTATTTAACTGTCTGCACATAGAAAATTCTACCAGAAATATAAAATCCATTAGATATTGGTTAAGTAAATCTTAGGAAGAAATATTTACTTTGCACTAGAGGGAAAAAAAAAAAAAGCTAAATACACTGTTTACTTTGGCAATCTTTTTTTTTTTTTTAATCTTTTAAAGTTAGAAGACAGCTGCAATCAAATAGCATATATATATTTGTCCTTTCATTAAATAGGTCTGTATGCACTTCTTATGCTTCAAAACAAATGTCCTCAAATATTACCTCTGTGTGTATGTGTGTGTGCATGCACTCTCGGTCGCTTCTGACTCTTTGCAGTCCCAAGGACTGTAGCCTGCCAAGCTCCTCTGCCCATGGAAATTTCCAGGCAAGAATACTGGACCAGGTTTCCGTTTCCTGCTCTAGGAGATCTTCCCAAATCAGGGATTGAACCCATGTCTTCTTCAATCTCAAGCAGATTCTTCACCACTAGCACCACCTGGGAAGCCCCAAGTATTACTTGATAATCCATAATTCTTGCTTGACCTCTTGCCTGATGAGTTTCTGAACTAGTTGGCAGAGTAGAACTCTTAGTTTCTCCATACATATTACTTATAGCCTTGCCAGATTTTCCCGTCAACAGCAGCAACCCTGACCTTGACTTATAAACAGTGTGCTGAGTTTCAATCAAATAAAATAAGGTCCTCACAGTACATCATGAGGAGATGAGTTTTAGTGAAACTGGTAACCATTAAAGTGATAAATTCTTGTAAAACAGTTTGTGTGTGCATAAGTGTGATAGCAAATGCAGTGGAAGTGCTCAAAAAGCAAAAAGCAAATTTATATTCTTCAAGCTTTCCTGGAGAGAAGGTGTCTGAAACAAGCAAGTCATTTAAATTCTTGGATTTTCTCATCCTAGAATTCTATATTCTCTCAAACCATTTCTTATTTAACTAGAGTCCCAGGGGCTAGAAGATTGCCAAAAAGTGTAGTATTTCTTGCTCATGGATCTACAATAGTTCCCAAAATGTAGAATGTATTGCATATTGTTTGTTGTAAACATAAAGATATTGAAATTCCATTCACAGTAGGACAAATTGAAATCTAGTGAGTTTGAAGGTAAGCATTATAGTTTCAGGTGTAGCCATCAACTAGCTGCAGTAGACACAATTGTAATGAGCATGTATCTAAGATGGGTGATATTTGAACCTTTTTTTTTTTTGGCCTTCAGCATTTACTCAACAAAGCCTTGTGTTCTAGTGTAAAAGTTAATCATTTGAATACATTGAATATTCAGATAATCACATAATCCTCATGAGTTCTCTGTGAAAATTCAAGATATAAAAATATAAATTTGCCCTCAAAGATTATTTATTCTTGGTAATAGAACAAAACATCCTTTATGGCTTTTACGATGTCATTGAGAATTAATACCTTAATTATATATTTTGGGGAACTTTGGTATGTTTTTTTATTGCTGAAGTGATAGGTGAGACCACAGCTAAATGAGACTTTTTATAGATTTCTGTAATATATTGTCCTTTAGAGGTCTTAGTGACTATAGAGGTAAATCACTAACAAAGCCAGTTAACATACAAAAAATCATTTTTCCTGCTGTTTTATTTTTTTTTATTAGTTATATCACTCTAGTAGCTAGCAGCAGGACAACCAATTCACACCAGGTAGATTGATAACAGAATTCATTATCTTTGTTACCTAAGCAATTAAAATGCAATACTGCTTCAAGTAGTGCTGAATCATTTGCTTAAACAATACACTTTATAAGTTTTCTTGATCCTTTTACATCTCTGTTCACCTGGATTTGCTCTCAGATCTATAAGATAGCCTCCATTTCATATTTCTCAGTGCAACCAGTGAAAACAAAGGAAACCTTCAGTTCAGATCAGTTCAGTTGCTCACTCATTGCTCAGACTCTTTGCAACCCCATGAATTGCAGCATGCCAGGCCACCCTGTCCATCACCAACTCCCGGAGTTCACTCAGACTCGCGTCCATTGAGTCCGTGATGCCATCCAGCCATCTCACCCTCGGTCATCCCCTTCTCCTCCTGCCCCCGATCCCTCCCAGCATCAGAGTCTTTTCCAATGAGTCAACTCTTCGCATGAGGTGGCCATAGTATTGGAATTTCTTTCAGCTTTAGAATCGGTCCTTCCAAAGAACACCCAGGATTGATCTCCTTTAGAATGGACTGGTTGGATCTCTTTGCAGTCCAAGGGACTCTCAAGAGTCTTCTCCAACGCCACAGTTCAAAAGCATCAATTCTTCGGCGCTCAGCTTTCTTCACAGTCCGACTCTGACATCTATACATGACCTCTGTAAAAACTATAGCCTTGACTAGATGAACCTTTGTTAGCAAAGTAATGTCTCTGCTTTTCAATATGCTGTCTAGGTTGGTCATAACTTTCCTTCAAAGGAGTAACTGTTTTTTAATTTCATGGCTGCAGTCACCATCTGCAGT
>SJYX01002676.1:741981-759595 GCA_006410675.1 Oreotragus oreotragus | reverse complement strand
TTCGTGTCCGACTCTGTGTGACCCCATAGACGGCAGCCCACCAGGCTCCCCCATCCCTGGGATTCTCCAGGCAAGAATACTGGAGTGGGTTGCCATTTCCTTCTCCAATGCATGAAAGAGAAAAGTGAAAGTGAAGTCGCTCAGTCTGTCCGACTGTTAGCGACCCCATGGACTGCAGCCCACCAGGCTACTCCATCCATTGGATTTTCCAGGCAAGAGTACTGGGGTGGGGTGCCATTGCCTTCCCCGAGTCATGTATATAGATACCATATATATATTTCCAAAAGGATATAATAATCTCATAGAGTCATGGCATCCAGCTTCAAATCCAGGATTTTTAGGTGATGTTAAGCTCAGTTATAAGTTGTCAACATCTGATAAAGTGCATATTTAGCCACAAATGTAATAAAAGGAGAAAAAGTTGGGGATAAGTTTTTAATTTGAGAGAAGAGGATGGAAAACTTCATCTCACTGTTAGGTTCGATCTCTGGGTCAGGGAGTTCCCTGGAGAAGAGAATGGCAACCCACACCAGTATTCTTGCCTGGAGAATTCCATGGACAGAGGAACCTGGCAGGCTGCAGTCCATGCAGTCACAGAGAGTTGAACATGACTGAGCGACTAACATACATATATATCTTAAAACATGATCCTAAAATATGGAAGAGAAATAGCTCCAAAAGCTAGTAATGAACTAAGGCATGGTTTGTGTTTTTTTTTGCTATTTTGTTTTGTATTTTTACATCTATACCCCCATTATTTGTTCTTACCCATTTTGAACATATCTGAGATAAATGTGCAGATGGCCTTCTTTTATGCAAGACGTAGTCCTCTGCAGCCAATATCTTGTAAGTGTGGTTCAGGTGGGCAGGCAGAGAGAAGTCCAAGCATTTTGCTAATGCATATATTTGTAGACCAGGCTTATTTTTATCAAAGTCTAGCATCTATTAAGCAGTGCTAGGGATCTTGCCCGGGGAAGGCAATGGCACCCCACCCCAGTACTCTTGCCTGGAAAATCCAATGAACGGAGTAGCCTGGTGGGCTGCAGTCCATGGGGTCGCTAACAGTCGGACAGACTGAGCGACTTCACTTTCACTTTTCTCTTTCATGCATTGGAGAAGGAAATGGCAACCCACTCCAGTATTCTTGCCTGGAGAATCCCAGGGATGGGGGAGCCTGGTGGGCTGCCGTCTATGGGGTCACACAGAGTCGGACACGACTGAAGTGACTTAGCAGCAGCAGCAGCAGCAGCAGCAGGGATCTTGCCATTTATATTTTTCTATCCAGAAGGCTCTCTCTAGTCAGCAGTCTTCTGTGCTGTTTACCCTGTTAGGATTCATGTTCTGGTTTCTGTTTGGACCTCTGGCTCTTTTTTGGCCTCTAAACTGGTTTTAACCACTGACTTGGAGAAAGAACAATGGTCTGATGGGTTATGGGGAAGCATAGGCTACATCTCTCCTGAAATGATTAGTCAGAGAGTTCCTGAGAGTTGTTACTTTAAATCCAGGAAAATACAGCTTTCTTCATATCATATCTTATTATTTTCACAGACTTGTCTTTTAATATTATTATCTTGGTTCTCAATATCGATCTCCTCTAACCCTACCCGTGTCTGGGTTGAGTTAAGTAATCTTGATTATAGGACACATGAGATAAACGTCCTCATCTTGTTTTATCCTCTTTTTATCCTTTTTTTCAGAAAGTTTTCTTAATTCTGGTTCTAAAGGAAGCAGAACTTGAGAGAATTAAGGTGATGATATATCATTTTAGCAGAGAAGGCAATGGCACCCCACTCCAGTACTTTTGCCTGGAAAATCCCATGGATGGAGGAGCCTGGTGGGCTGCAGTCCGTGGGGTCACTGAGAGTTGGACACGACTCAGTGACTTCAGTTTTACTTTTCACTTTCATGCATTGGAGAAGGAAATGGCAACCCACTCCAGTGTTCTTGCCTGGAGAATCCCAGGGATGGTGGAGCCTGGTGGGCTGCCGTCCATGGGGTCGCACAGAGTCGGACACGACTGAAGCGACTTAGCAGCAGCAGCAGCCTATCATTTTAGAGGCGTAAGCTCAAAACTGTGCGAAAGGTGATGAAAAGTGAGTCAAAGCAAGACATACTGCTTCTCTACCCTTTTCTGCTACTTTCTTATGGGCACTGGTATTTATTCTTTAGGAGGAACTTTTTAAAACAGAGATCTAAGATCACCTAGTAGATTTAAGTTCCTCTTTTCAACATATATAGTTTATTATTCTATTTTAATTGTTACCTATGAGTCTGCCTTTGAAGTCTGCATGTAATGCATCACTGGTTTTAATGGTTGTAATCACAAGAAGGTTGTAGTTCCATTTCTAGAAAGAATGGCTAAATACCAAATTATAAAGCTAACACATAAAGTCTAAAAGATGGCTAAGAATATCCATCTATGTTTCTTAATTTTCTTATCAATGCTTCCTTTGATATTCATCTTCCTCTCTATTTTTGCTGCTTTACAATGTGTTAGATGTTCTAGCCCTCGATAAGGGAAATTGAAAAATATTTGATGTATTTTTTTTTTATTCTACCATAGTCACAAACTAAAATATGTACTCTAAAAGACAAACTTTTAATGTGATCATCTGTCTCTTAAAGATTATTCTGTATTCTATTATGTTTAAATCTTTATTTCCTTTGACTTAATGAACGTCTCATGATGGTCAATTTGTATTTCAGGCTTTGTCAAGGTTATCGTGATAATTTGTTATACATGATGGTTGCTTGTATTGGAGCAGTTGAGAGCACAGATGAAAAGGAATTGAAACATTTAAGACTTAGGGAATAGAATTGTTAGGACTTTGTAATATAGGAGGTATATGAGAGGTGTAAAGAAATTATTTAAGCTAATTAAGGGAATGACAGTTTTTGTAATTTCCTCTGGTATAATCTTATTCATACACAAGTACAGGTATGTTCCATTATTTCAATTTTTGATTCTGATGTATTTAAGACCAATTAATATAGTTTTGAGTATTTTATATGTAATTATCGTGTCCTCTATTATCACAATGATTTATTAACATTTTTGAAATTTGTTAAAATCTGAATATTTTTGCAGGTGTTTTTTATACTGTTATTATCTAGTTTGATTTTTTAAAGTCTTATTAAGATAATTGGAGAAAGACATTAAACCTATAGATTAATATTTGTAAGCAAGATATATGATTTGTGTCTATAAATTGCTAAATGTGTTTTACATGTCTTAATACTACTTTTAGAGCTGTCTTTTCTCACCTTGAAGTATACTGATTTACAATGTTGTGTTAGTATCTAGTGTACAGCAAAGTGATTCCATTTTACATATATTTATATATTCTTTTTCAGATTCTTTACTCTTAGAGTCACTATAAAATATTGAGTATAGTTCTCTGTACTATACAGTAGGTCCTTGTTGGTTATCTATTTTATATATAGTAGTGTTTATATATTAATCCCAAACTCCTAGTTTATCCCTTGCTCCTTCTCCCCATTGGTTAACCATAAATTTATTTTCTATGTCTGTGAATCTGTTCCTTTTCTGTATTTATTATTTATATTCATTTATATCATCTTTTGATTCCACATATAAGTAATATCATGGTATATACTATGTCTGTTTTGGCTTACTTCTCTTAGCATAGTAATCTTTCAGTTCAGTTCAGCCACTCAGTCGTGTCCGACTCTTTGTGACCCATAAATCGCAGCACGCCAGGCCTCCCTGTCCATCACCAACTCCCAGAGTTTACCCAAACTTATGTCCATCGAGTCGGTGATGCCATCCAGACATCTCATCCTCTGTTGTCCCCTTCTCCTCCTGCCCCTAATCCCTCCCAGCATCAGGGTCTTTTCCAATGAGTCAACTCTTCGCATGAGGTGGCCAGAGTATTGGAGTTTCAGCTTTAGCATCAGTCCTTCCAGTGAACACCCAGGGCTGATCTCCTTCAGAATGGACTGGTTGGATCTCCTTGCAGTCCAAGGGACTCTCAAGAGTCTTCTCCAACACCGCAGTTCAAAAGCATCAATTCTTTGGCACTCAGCTTTCTTCACAGTCCAACTCTCACATCCATACATAACTACTGGAAAAACCATAGCCTTGATTAGATGGATCTTTTTTGGCAAAGTGATATCTCTGCTTTTGAATATGCTATCTAGGTTGGTCATAACTTTCCTTCAAAGGAGTAAGTGTCTTTTAATTTCATGGCTGCAGTTACCATCTGCTGTGATTTTGGAGCCCCAAAAAATAAAGTCTGACACTGTTTCCACTGTTACCCCATCTATTTGCGATGAAGTGATGGGACCAGATGCCATGATCTTCATTTTCTGAATGTTGAGTGTTAAGCCAACTTTTCCACTCTCCTCTTTCACTTTCATGTAGAGGCTTTTTAGTTCCTTTTCACTTTCTGCCATAAAGATGGTGTCATCTGCATATCTGAGGTTATTGATATTTCTCCTGGCAATCTTGATTCCAGCTTGTGCTTCTTCCAGCCCAGCATTTCTCATGATGTACTCTGCATATAAGTTAAATAAGTGGGGTAGGTTCATCCGTATTACTGCAAATGGCATTATTTCAATCTCTTTTATGACTGAGTAATATTACTTGATATATATACACACATGTGTATATATTGATACACATATATGAATACATACGTACCATATCATTTTTATCCATCCATATCCTCAATGCTGTTTTAATATATATAAGCCACATACACTGTTGTTCCTCTAAAAAAAAATTGGTTGCCAAATATTTTCTCTACTTTTATTATTGCTAGTGTAAGGAAATGTGCTAATTTTATTCATTTATATTTGTATAATTTATTGTGCCTTTATTTTTTCCTCTCCATTATATATTTGGTTTTTATCTGAATCATCATTTAAATTTTCCTGCTTCTAGAAAAATTATTAAATTATAAAAATAGTAATAGTAGGCTTTGTTACCTTGATTTTCATTTGAATGAGAATAAGTATTTCTCTTATTTTTAACATAATCTCTCCTCATTCATACCTGCTCTATACATCAGCAAAAAAATAGATAGGGAGCTGACCGTGGCTCAGATCATGAACTCCTTGTTGCAAATTCAGACTTACATTGAAGAGAGTAGGGAAAAACCACTAGACCATCCAGGTTTGACCTAAATCAAATCCCTGACATTATACAGTGGAATTGAAAAAATGATTCAAGGGATTAGATCTGCTAGAGTGCCTGAAGAACTATGGATGAAGGTTCGTGACACCGTACAGGAAGCAGTGATCAAGACCAGCCCCAAGAGAAAGAAATGCAAAAGGCAAAATGGTTGTCTGATGAGGAGGCCTTAAAAATAGCTGAGAAAAGAGAAGTGAAAAGCAAAGGAGAAAAGGAAAGATATACACATTTGAATGCAGAGTTCCAAAAAACAGCAAGGAGAGATAAACAAGCCTTCCTAAGTGATCAATGCAAAGAAATAGAGGAAAACAACATAATGGGAAAGACTAGAGATCTCTTCAAGCAAAGATGGGCACAATAAAGGACAGAAATGGTAGGGACTTAACTGAAGCAGAAGATGTTAAGAAGAGGTGGCAAGAATACACAGAAGAACTATACAAAAAAGATCTTTATGATCCAGATAACCATGATCTTGTGATCACTCACCTAGAGCCAGACATCCTGGAATGTGAAGTCAAGTGTGCCTTAGAAAGCATCACTATGAACAAAGCTAGTGGAGGTGATGGAATTCCAGTTGAGCTGTTTCAAATCCTGAAAAATGATGCTGTGAAAGTGCTGTACTCAATATGCCAGCAGATTTGGAAAACTCAGCAGTAGCCACAAGACTGGAAAATGTGTTTTCATTCCAATCCAAAGAAAGGCATGCCAAAGAATGTACAAACTACTGCACAGTTGCACGCATCTCACATGCTAGCAAAGGAATGCTCAAAATTCTCAAAGCCAGGCTTGAACTTCCAGATGTTCAAGTTGGATTTAGAAAAGGTAGAGGAACCAGAGCTCAAATTGCCAAATATCCATTGGATCATCGAAAAAGCAAGAGAGTTCCAGAAAAAATATCTACTTTTGCTTTATTGACTGTGCCAAAGCCTCTGACTGTATGGATCACATCAAACTGTGGAAAATTCTTCAAGAGATGGGAATACCAGACCACCTTACCTGCCTCCTGAGAAATCTGTGTGCAGATCAAGAAGCAATAGTTAGAACTGGAAATGAAACAGACTGGTTCCAGATTCGGAAAGGAGTACGTTAAGGTTGTATATTGTCTCCCTGCTTAATTAAGTCATATGCATGTGAAATGTACATGCTGTACGAAGAATACATCATGCAAAATGCTGGGCTGGATGAAGCAAAAGCTGGAATCAAGATTGCTGGGAGAAATATCAATAACCTCAGATACACAGATAACCCCAAGAAATGATAAAGGATGGAAGAAAACAAAGAGGAACTAAAGAGTCTCATGATGAAAGTGAAAGACGAGAGTGGCAAATAGATGGGAAAACATGGAAACAGTGAGAGGCTTTATATTTGGGGACTCCCAAATCACTGCAGGTGGTGACTATAGCTATGAAATTAAGAGACACTTACCCCTTGGAAAGAAAGTTATGATCAACCTAGACAGCATATTAAAAAGCAGAGACATTACTTTGCCAATAAAGGTCCATCTAGTCAAAGCTATGGTTTTTCCAGCAGTCATGTGTGGATGTGAGAGTTGGAGCATAAAGAAAGCTGAGTGCCAAAGAATTGATGCTTTTGAACTGTGGTGTTGGAGAAGACTCTTTAGAGTCCCTTGGATTGCACAAAGGTCAAACCAGACCATCCTAAAGGAAATCGGTCCTGAATATTCATTGGAAGGACTGATGCTGAAGCTGAAACTCCAGTACTTTGGCCATCTGATGGGAAGAACTAACTCACTGGAAAAGACCCTGATGCTGGGAATGAATGAAGGCAGGAGGAGAAGGGGAAACAGAGGTTGAGATGGTTGGAAGGCATCACCAACTCAAGGGACATGAGTTTGGGCAAGCTCCGAATTTGGGGGATGTTCAGGGAAGCCTGCTGTGCTGAAATCCATGGGGTCACAAAGAGTTGGACACAGCTGAGCAACTGAACAGACTCCTCATTCATGACTGCTCTTGGAGTAGCTTTGCAGAAATAATAGATTTCTCCAAAGCATGAACTGTTATTTTGAGGAATATCATTCAAATGCAGGTATTTAAAAATGATGAAAAGTGATAATTTTCAGAAATAGTCCCGAGTTTTGCCCAATCTCATTGAGAAGAGTAGTTTGACTGCTTCTGAAGTCTTTACCACACCAGATTCTGTGTCTGTTGGTGCCAGAATCTTAGAGCAATTTATCTGGAAGCTGAAACCATTTCAGGACACACCAACTTTCAGATTATTGGCTGAGAATTAAAAAATAAAAGAGGAGTGAAGTGGGGGATATAAACTAGCCAAGTGTGATAATTTGAGTGATGAAGAGGAGTCTGTTTACAGACTCACCGAGATATATTTTGAGATGTGTTGAAGGAACACAGTTTGGCAGAGGGGGTTGAAAGGAGAGCACTAGAGCAAAGGGAATTATTTATGAGATCCCTCAAAGCTAGTGGTTGTTCATTTTTAAGCCCAACACCCTGAAGCAAATAATACAGAATCTCAGCTATAATAGTACTGGAGCTTTTTAAAAGAACAAGAGAAATTTCTGGTGACTTTCCAGAGAAATATAAGCTGCAGCATTTATAAAAATCGGCAGGAGTCACTGAAATCAGTCATGAGTTACAATTAATTCTCATGGGATAGATTCTTCCTATATGTGAAGTGGACTAGATACAGAAAATAGAATTAGTTTTCTGTTTAAGAGCATCATTTTTATTGTTTAAAAATGATGTCATGAATAGATAAGTATTTTCTGTATACATTATAAAGAAATTTCAAGAAAGGACTGATAAAATTCTTGTATGCAGTTTCATAAATTTGATAATTTTCATTTTAAAAAATCTGTTAGGCTTATTTTTTTTGTTAACCCTTTTTTATAATAAAAATTATTTTTATTTTAAACAAGAGAGTAGTGAAGAACAGAGAGGTAATCTTCACTGTGGAAGAGTACCAGTAACTTGTTCAAAGTCACAATAAAAGACTTGGAAACAAAAGATACTTTGAAACTTTCCTGAGATTTTTAAATAGAGTAGAAAGAGAGGAGTTAAGTGTGACAGGTTTAATTGGGCTTTCCTTGTGCCTCAGATAGTGAAGAATTTGCCTGCAATGTGGGAGACCTGGGTTCAACTCCTAGGTTGGGAAGATCCCCTGGAAAAGGGAAAGGCACTCCAGTATTCTGGCTAGGAGAATTCCAGGGACTGTATAGTCCAAGCAGTCGCAAAGAGTCAGACATGACTGAGCGACCTTCACTCAGTCACTCCGGAAGAGAGGAGTTAAGTGTGACAATTTTAATTGAGCCAAGATATGAAACACAGAAAGCCTTTAAATTGGAATGACATGGCATCACTGACTCGATGGACGTGAGTCTGAGTGAACCCTGGGAGATGGTGATGGACAGGGAGGCCTGGCGTGCAGCGATTCATGGGGTCGCAAAGAGTTGGACACGACTGAGCAACTGAACTGAACACATACAAAATTTTTTTTCAGTGTTTGTTTCTATGTTCCAGACAGCGGCAGAGGTGAATCCCAGTTTTGTGAGAGCTTAAACTCATACAGTTTGCAAGACATCTGTAGGTAAAAAGTAAACACAAAATGGTTTTCAAAAGTTATATTTGATAAAAGATACATATTTAATAAAAATAGATCATAACACTAAATTTTAAATAACTGACACATGACACAAACACAGTAAAAAAAAAAATTTTTTTTGTGACACACTATACTTATTTTGAGGCAGGCATAGCAACCCACTCCAGTGTTCTTGCCTGGAGACTCCCCCTGGATGAAGGAGCCTGGTAGGCTAATCTCCAGTATTCTTAAAGACTTCTCTAGCTTTTCCGGTTCTGTTGTTTTCCCCTATTTCTTTGTCTTGTTCATTTACAATGGCCTTCTTTTCTCTCCTTCCTATTCTTTGGAACTCTACATTCATTTGGGTATTTATTTCTCTTTCTCCCTTGCCCTTCACTTCTCTTTCCTCAGCTATTTGTAAGGCCCCCTCAGAAACACCTTTGCCTCCTTGAATTTCCTTTTCTTCAGAATGGTTTTAGATACTGCCTCATGTATGATATTATGAACCTCGATCCAGCATTCTTCAAGCACACTCCCTACCAGTTCTAATCCTCTGAATCTATTCATCACCTCTACCATATAGTCATAAGGGATTATATTTAGATCAAAGCTGATCTAATGATTTTCCCTGCTTTCTTCAATTTAAGCCTGGATTTTACAATAAGGAGCTCATGATCTGAGCCACAGTCAGCTGCAAGTCTCCTTAGGCCACAGCAAAAAAATTTGCTGAGTTGTGGAAACAGTTCAGAATTTAGAGAAGCTAAGGTGGCAAGAATTCACAAGAAAGAGTACTAAAGAAAAGAAATCTACACATAGAACTCTGGCTGAGTCTTTTGATTGGTATGAAGCAGTATATGCTTATGAAGAAATCACCTAAAGCCAAGACACACCAACAGCTGTACACAAATCCCAGATGTCATTAGGGTGCAGCATAGCTAGAGTGGAAAAAACCTACCAAGATACTACAGATCATATAAAATACACAGAAGCATTATTCCTTATTAGTGGGGCCAAGTTTTACCTAGGAAAGGTTATACTAGTTTCTGGGAGATTAAACGTGCAAAAAAAATTGAAAGGATCAAATCATTTTTAAGTAATGTAACTAAGTCAAAGCTAAAAATATTTCAAAGAATATTACCATCCTCCCCAATATATCTCACACCCAAGTAAAGTTCAAATGTATGCCATTCAATTATTAAACATACCAAAGAACATAAAAAATAACAATTATGCACATCAAGAAATAATTATAGATTTGGAAATTTAAAAAATTATTAGACAGTATAATTATCACAGCTATTTAAAAGATTTCAATGGTGAAGGTAGAAAGAAAGCATACACATGATAAAGAAATATCTGAAAGTACCAAAAAAGATACATATCAAACTTAGAAGAATAAATATGTAACATTAGAGAATATCAGATGATATATCAGCTTAGATATTGCATTCAAATAGAAGCTATCCAAAATTTTAAAAAACCTGAGCAAACTAAACTGTTCCATCAGTGATCTATAAGTCAGCATTAAGCATCTTAATATTTATGTAGGGTCCCAGAAAGAGAAGTTAACTGTGGGAAGAGAGCAGAAAAATAAACTAAATCATTGCTTATAAAAATCAGAACAAAGGTACAGCAGTAAGAAAAAGCCAGTGAAATAGATAAACTGGAATAATATAAAACTCAAGCAAAATAAAAAAGAACAAAAGTAGATGATTAAAATAGAAAACAGTTGCTAATATGGTAGGTTTAAATGCAAATATATTAATAATCACACCTTGTAAATTGTTTAAACATCCAACTTAAAAGGCAGAGACTGTCAGTTTAGATTAAAATATTTAAAACAACTACTACAGCAAAAGGCACAACCATTTGAATAACCAACCAGTTTAAGAATGAAAGAAGATACTGTGCTTGTATTAGTGGAAATAAAACCAGCCTGGCTATATTATTATTAAAATAGTTATATATGATTTGTGGGAGCAGAAACTGATACAGTCCCTTTGGAAAATATTTCAACAGTTTCTTTTCAAACTAAATACATACTTATCATTTGATTCAGAAATTGTACAACTTAGCTATTTACCCAATAGAACTGAAAATATTTTTGCCAAAAAAACTGTATGTAGGTGTTTATACTATCTTTATACATAAACTCCCTCAACTGGAAACAACCAAAATGTCCTTTAAATGATGAATGGGCAAGCAGTGTTACCCTCACACATTAAGATACTACTCCACAACAAATGCAAAGTCCAGATTCAATTTCAACATGAATTACATCACAAATGCATTATGCATAGTAACAGAAAATACACAGTGTTCAGATGATAATGTGTTACTTCACATGCAGTGTAATTATACAACAGCATACTTCTACTTCCTCTTATTTTGTGCTTATGTTGCTGTTGAATATTTTACTTCTACATATGCTTACATATCTGTTATATAAATATATGGGAATATTATGGCTGAATAATAGCGTAGGTGCACATCTCCCTTTTTAAGAAACTTCTGCTGTTTTCCCAACGAACTATACCATTTTACATTGTCATCAGAAGTTTGAGAATTCCAATTGCTCCAATTTCTACCAGTTTTTAGTATAGTCAGTGTTGTTTAATTTTAGCTTTCTAGTGTGTTAAATGGAATGCCATATGGCAAAACTTTGAATTATAATATTATTATAATATAATGTTATTAGAAATTATTTGTATATTAATACAAATGAATAATAATACTATTCAGCATCTTTCCATGTGGCTGTGTCCATTAATATAAACTACTAGGTATAATAGTGAATTTAGCATAGTCCCTGAACATACATTTGGTATTAAAAAGTATAATTGCATTTCTATGTATCAACAAAAACACATAGGAAAAAAAAACTGTATACAGTGCCATCAAAGAAACAAAAATGCAGTGTCAAATATCTGTAGAATAAGTATAAGGAAATGTATGCAAGATCTCACTGAGAACTGCAAAAAATTGATGAGGGCCAAAATTAGCCAAGGCAATTTGAAGAAAAAGAACAAAGCTGGAAGGATTACATTATCTGATATCAAGCCTAAAGCTATAATACTTTTACAAGTGTTCAACAGAGCATAGAGAGGAAACAAACATTTACAATAATCTGATTCTCAACAAAGGGAACACATCAGAGCAGTAGGTGTTTATAAAAATATTTTCAGTAAAGTTGCTACATCAATTGGATATACCAGTGAGAGAAAAATAAATCTTGGCTTCTACACTCTTCACAGTTTTTACTATTCACACATTGTAGAAAAGTTCTAGATAGATTTAATTCTTAAATATTATAAGCAAGAAAAAATTAACAGAAAAAACAAGCCTTCATTACCTAAGATAGTAATGAATTTCTTAAGATAAAAAATGTGGCTATAAAAAAAAATGTGTTGAAACAACTTAATCTGAAGAATTTCTGTTTATCAAATAATAGCCTTGAGAGCGAAATAGAAGCAATAGTGTAAGAGAAGATATTTTAATAATATGTCTAACATTAATTATATAGTATCTAAAATATACATTAAATTTTTCTACAAATAAGTCAAAGAGAGAAAACTCAATATAAATATGGGCAAAGGATAAGATCTTTTAAAAGCTTTTCACAGGAAAGGATATTTAAGTATATATTTAAGTATATATTAAGTGGTCAAATAACATGAAAAGATGTTCTACTTCATACAAAGCAAGTGAAAACTTCATGGTGATACCTCTCCATACCCAAAAAGACGGCTAAATTTTAATTAGACAGTGAAATCCAAATATTGCTAATAAGGAAGAATAAACCATATTCTCATATACTGCTGGTGGGAGACATATACTTTGTATAACTATTGGTCAATACTGATACGGTTGAACCACTTTATATGTATACTTTATAGCCTAGAAATTCCACTATATATTTATATACATAGTACTAAAATAAATATAGAATAATCCTGTAAATTTATAAAAATCTTCAGAGCAAGACTACCTGTAATAATAATAAAGGCTATTGACAGCAGACAGAAAATTAAATTCTAGTCATTCCACATAATAGAATGTTATATAGCAAAGAGAATGAAAGATCCACTATGTGTAGGAATAAAGTTGCATCTCATAAACATAAGGTTGAGTGAAAGAAGACAGGCACAAGACAGTATCTTATGATTTCATTTATAGGAAGGGCAAAACCAGGTAAAACTAATCTGTGCTGTTAGAAGTCACCATAGTGGTTACCCTTTAAGTGATAGGAGTGCCCCAGAAAGGAAACACTCAAGGTTTTTCTTAAGCATTAGAAATATTCTTTGTGTATATTTTTACAATGCAAGGGATGATTTGCATGGGTATGTTCAGTTGTGAAAATGTCTCCTCCTTTCTTTCTCCTCCAACTTTTCTTCTGTTTGCTAAAACAGAACATCGTATGCAGTATAGAAGAAAATGCAATTTGACCTCCTACAGAACATTTGAACATGAGGCATATTATCTGGCAGTTGATTAGTTGGGCTGTAGTGGACTATTTGCTGATCCCTTGGGATATCAGCTGTGATTGTCTTATGTAATTCAGTTCATTCTCAGAATCACTGATATAGTGGCTCCACATTCAAAAATAGATATTAGAGGCAGAGAAGCCATTTTAAAGCTCTCAATTTATTATCTGTGATGCCTAGCTCTCTGGGATTTTTGTCATATGCATTGCTTCCAGGCAAAGTAGCTGCATCATAAGACAATCAAAATTATGACTGAATATATGCAGATGTTAAGCCTGAAGCATTCAGGTACTTAAAGGCCAGTTATCTAGCACCATTATATTCTTAAATTACTAAGTTTTTAGGGTATCTTTTAATTTCACAGGTAATTAAAAATTATGCTATCCAGTAAGATTAAAAAATTGTGGCCTATATTACATGGAAAACTCCTTGATACTCTATATTAGGTTTGCAGTGATGCACACATTTCAGTATCATCCTTTATTATTCTTTGAAGTGCTCCTAGATATTGATTAGCTTGGGGTATTCAGTAAATTTAATAAATAAAAAATATTGAGAGACATACTGCTGCGGTAAGGAAATTTCCTATTTATATACGCATTAAGTTATGGAGTAATGGACTCTAGTTCGGTTCAAAGGCAAATCAATGTCATACAGAATGGGGCAATAAAACTGTGCCCCATAAAACTTTTCCTGAATATCAGCCAAATCATGGAATATTTGGCAGAATTCCTAGAGTTTTCTTGCAGAATACAGCTTTAGGATTGCTTTAAATGCTCATAAGCACATTTAACGTACATATTGCCAGTAAACTAGAAAGCTTCAATAACTTCATTACCCTGATATTCAGAAGCCAGTCATTATTATCTTCAGCAGCTCCAAACATTTGATCAGAAAATAAGTTGTGTTCTCTTAGAAAACTAGATTTTCCGTGTCATGAGAGTGCACTGACTACCATAGCGCTCCCGTGGTCTGGTCCAAGTAGTCTGAATGAAATGAGATTACTTAAAGCGGCGAGTGGCTGAAACTGAGAAGAGGAGACAAATGAAAACTGAATGGATATAGATTTAGAGCTTTAACCCTAATTTCCCAAATGCATGATGCAAGGAAATGCAGATGAATAGAAGATTCTCAAACAACATGGGAATCCAGGACATTAAGCGAAAATACTTTAAAGAATTGTGAAGAGAACTAGGACAGTTGTTGCACCTGTTGGGCTTAGATGCTCTAGCATCCTCAGAGAAAATGATAGGTTTTAAAAATGGGGTCAGGCAGAGCAACGCAATTTCCATGATTGGAAGCAAGGAAGTTTTAAACCCTAGACCATTTAAAGAGCTGACTCACTGGAAAAGACCCTGATTCTGGGGAAAATTGAGGGTAAGAGGAGAAGGGGGAAACCAGAGGATGAGATAGTTGGATGGCGTCATCAACTCAATGGACATGAATTTGAGCAAACTCTGGGAGAAAATGAATTGAGAAGCCTGGTGTGCTCCAGTCCATGGGGGTCCTAAAGGCTCAGAAGAGACTTAGCAACTGAACAGCAACAAAGACACCTGGAAGTATTATCATGGTACCTCTAGATGTTGCATCTTCATTTATTCATGCTGCTATTTATCCAACCCTGATTTCTTTTTCCTTTTTACATTTTGCCAATTTATTTTCAGGAGTTCCTATCTGGAAAAAAAAAATTGGAAATTGTGTATCTTCACTTCAATGCCCTACACTCCAGGGACTTATCTTCCTTGCATCTGTTGACTTTATACTACATGTTAGAAATGGTCTCTTGCCAAGTGGTAAGTAATTCATGCAAAATGCCTCAATCTAAAAAATAATTTTTGAACTCCTCTAAGTGGAAAGTCAAAAGTAATAGTGAATACAAAATGGACCTGATAACAGTTTCTAAGTCCCAGAATCTGATTCTCAATGTCTCTTGTATCAGCTATAGCATTTTAGTATGTAGTTTTCCTTCCCAGAAAATATTTCTCCTTGTGATCTCAAGAGGGCAGCAGCAACAGCTGCTCCAGACCTCATAGGAGATGCAGGAATTGGGAGTGAAGGAGAGGTGGGTTTTCACAAGAAAATAAAAGATATTATCATAAGATCTAGAGGGTATGGGTATGGCTAGTGATTAAAAAAAAAAAAAAAACACCCTAACAACAGCCATAGAGAGCATAGTGTAATTCAAATGAATTCTTGGACTCGCTAATTTGTCTGTTTTTCCAGTTTTGTTTTTAAGCTCATATTCTATGTTAGATTGCACATAGCAGTAACTCTTCTCTGGTTTAAGGGCCTTCCTCAGGCTCCTGGATTTCCTCTACCTCCCAGACAACTCTTCCCTTCGGTCTCAAACTCACTGACCCTACTACCCTGCTCACCATCATTAACAAAATGTTGATTTGCCTGGCAGATTCTACTCCAGCTCTCCAAAGTCGATGTAATCTTGACTCAGTGGTATCTTTTTGCATTAGTCTGTTCCTGTTCATTTGGAGTTGTGGTTTCCTTTTTTATTCAAATCCATATTTCTTTTCATAAAAATATACCTTTTTTTTTTTAACGTCTTTCAGTTCATTCTTTGGTTTTAGGCCAAGAAAAAGAGGCTATAGTTCTATCTACTGCTCAGATTTTCACATTTTGGTTCTTATCCATAGCACTGAAAAAAACATCACATGCACCCATTCCTCCTGAATTGTGAATTGTGGATTCTTTCTTTCTTTCCAAAAGTACTATGGGTTTTCTTTGTGGAGATGAAACTTCTGTTTTCACTTACTGGTAAGAAACAATGCTACTAATTGTGAAACTATCTTTTCATAACATTCAATTTATTGCTTTAGCATGTTTATATACCCTTTTGCATATATGTGTTTTACTTTGAAAAAATATGGCTTTCATTTATATTGTGGGCTAAAATTATTTCTGTAGGACATTTTAAATTATAGTAAATGTCAAGATGTGTTATTTTTAAATTGAGGTACAAGTTTTCAAGGAAAATGTGTTTAGTCATATAAATATAATTAAATTGTTATTATACTAAAGTTATTACCTAAAATATTTGTATTTTAACTATCACAGATGCCACTGAATAATGATGTTTAAGTTTTTTGGGAAAAGGAGAGATGTGCTTCCATAAATTCTGTTTTAGCTGGTGTTCTATATTCTTTCCATGTTTGTTCCACTCATTTCCAGGACAGTTTTTATATCTAGTATTGTGTTTCCACAGCAGGTGGGAGTTCAGCCTACTCATATAGGTGACGTTTGTATAGCAATGATGTTTAAGTTTTTTGGGAAAAGGAGAGATGTGCTTCCATAAATTCTGTTTTAGCTGGTGTTCTATATTCTTTCCATGTTTGTTCCACTCATTTCCAGGACAGTTTTTATATCTAGTATTGTGTTTCCACAGCAGGTGGGAGTTCAGCCTACTCATATAGGTGACGTTTGTATAGCATTTAAAGCTTAGCTGGTATAATTCACAGTATTCTACAGTATAGTTTCTTTTCATGTAAGTATAGTATAGAAGGTACTTACCAGAGACACTTAATAATTACCTGAATTTTTAAAAGCACAAGCAGCTAACAATACCATTGCAAGCAAGTATACAGTTATCACACACTGACTAATCCACTTCTGGCAAATCTTCAAAGACCCCAAAATAAATGAGGAATAAATGGAGGGTCTATTGTACTATTTTCAGTGCAGATAGGAGAAAATTTAGTAAGAGTTATTATTAATGACACAGGATTACAACCAAAATATGCAATTATATAATCCTTTTACAGTGTTAAAATTGGATAAATTATTGACCATTTTTCCACAGTTTATTGTGATCCACACAGTCAAAGGCTTTGAGAAATCTGTATGCAGGTCAGGAAGCAACAGTTAGAACTGGACATGGAACAACAGACTGGTTCCAAATAGGAAAAGGATTGCGTCAAGGCTGTATATTGTCACCCTGCTTATTTAACTTATATTCAGAGTACATCATGAGAAACACAAACTGGAATCAAGATTGCCAGGAGAAATATCAGTAACCTCAGCTATGCAGATGACACCACCTTCATGGCAGAAAGTGAAGAGGAACTAAAAAGCCTCTTAATGAAAGTGAAAGAGGAGAGTGAAAAAGCTCCACATTCAGAAAACAAAGATCATGGAATCCGGTCCCATCACTTCATGGGAAATAGATGGGGAAACAGTGGAAACAATGTCAGACTTTATTTTTGGGAGCTCCAAAATCACTGCAAATGGTGACTGCAGCCATGAAATTAAAAGACACTTATCCTTGGAAGAAAAGTTATGACCAACCTAGATAGCATATTCAAAAGCAGAGACATTACTTTGCCGACTAAGGTCCGTCTGGTCAAGGCTATGGTTCTTCCAATGGTCATGTATGGATATGAGAGTTAGACTGTGAAGAAGGCTGAGC
>SJYX01002676.1:726616-740175 GCA_006410675.1 Oreotragus oreotragus | reverse complement strand
TTTTGGCTGTGCTGGATCTTCTGTGCTTTGTGCAGGCTTTCTCTAGTTGCGGCAGGCTGGGGCTGCTGTTCATTGCCGTGCGTGGGCTGCTCATTGCTGTGGCTTCTCTTGTTGCAGAGCATGGGCTCTGTAGTTGCAGCTTGTGGGCTCTAAAGCATGGGCTCTGTTGTTGTGGCAGCCAGGCTTAGTTGCTCCATGGCATATGGAATCCTCCTGGATCAGGGATTGAACCTACGTACCCTGCACTGGCAGGTGGATTCTTACCTGTTACATCATCAAGGAAGTCCAATCATAAGTGTACCTTAAATGTCTTATAAAATTTTACTATTTAAGCTTTGGGGAAGCTGAATATTTGCTAATCAAAATAATTTTATAAGAGTGAGTTTTGAGAGCCTGTTGGCACAAAATCCCCATCTGCCCAGTGGGGACCACCAGACTTTTCTTTTGTTCAGCAAGGTTGAATCAGCCTAGCACAAATGCTTACTTTAGGATGAGAATAGCACTCTTCTCCCTGCTGCCCTGTGAGAGGAGTGTCAAAGCAAGCAAACTGGACTATGATCAAAGTACCCATTTAAATTTTGCTTCTGTCATGTTATATATATATATATATATATATATATATATATATAGTCCATCAATGTAAAGTGTCAACAACTTAGTCACATTACTATTTTGATACATATCAGGAAATTGCTGGTTTGAATTGCTTCCGTTTTCTTATTCAATTGGTGATTTAGGAAAAGACAACTTAAAAGGAGCAACACATTGAACTGAAATATATTTATTTCTGAAAAGGAAAATGGAAGGCAAGGAAATAAGAAATTGAACAAAAATAAAAGTTTGTGAACCCTAATGGGATTTTAAAAAATGAGCCATAGAAGGAAGTACTGGTAAAATATCATCTAAGTAAAAACAGTAATTCATTCTGCTTGACAAACATCTTAGAGCAGCAGATGAAAATGTCTAAGGATCTAAGTCCTTATGTGTATTTACTCATTTTAATGAAAGCATATTATTCCCATAGAAACCAGTAGCAGTAGAGTTACTGTTAAATATCATTCTGTGAATAAAGACCAAAGGAATGAAAGAGCTATCTGTACCTTTCCAGGATACTTCCAGAACTTTATGGGAAAGAGATGAAAGACATGATAATCTAAAGCCAATTAGACCCTGTTAAAATGCATCTCTTTATTACTGGTTAATGAAAGATAGACAATTATAGCTGATTTGACTATGAAATGGAACCCCTTGCAGTCTTTTTGAAATGTTTGTCAACACTTCAGTGTGAACTCCTCCCAATAAACCATCTGCTTATAATTTACTTGAATCTCATTACCAGCAACGTGTACCAAATCAGTGGAACAAGCAAGAGGATTTATGTTATCTGCCTACTGAGATACTGTACCTAATATTTCTTAACAAATCACCTCTTAATAGGCGCATACCTTATTTTTATTAATGATATAGCTGTGTCTTTTTTATCTGGAAAATAAGCAACATGGCACTGTGAAATCACGATTTGCCGAATCATGTAGAAAAGTACATTCTTTCACTTACATGGTTCCCAAGTACATTTGAGCTGTGTCAGCTGGCACATTCTGAACTAAAATGTCAATACCCCTACCAATCCCCTTAAAAAATTCAATCTTCTACAGCTTAATTGCCATATTCAAATGCAATAAATCACTGTGTACTGACCTAATTCTCCAATGTTGATTTTTGAAAGCACAATGCTGTTTTTGCCATGCTTTAGTTTGTGTCTTCAGTAGAAATTGGTTTCCTTTATCTCCATGAGCCCATTGTTTCTGTATGACTCATGTTACTCATGTCATACAAGTGGAGGGCATGGAAACCTGATGACCCCTATATACAGTGATTTGAATTTGGTAGTGCTTGGATTATTAAGGATGGCGTGGGCAAGATAGATGAGGCAATGAAAGCATAATTGAAGCACAAGCTGGAATCAAGATTGCCAGGAGAAATATCAATAACCTCAGATATGCAGATGACACCACCCTGATGAAAGTGAAAGACAGTGAAAAGGTTGGCTTAAAGCTCAACATTCAGAAAACCAAGATCATGGCATCTGGTCCCATCACTTCATGGGAAGTAGATGGGGAAACAGTGGAAGCAGTGTCAGACTTTATTTTGGGGGCTCCAAAGTGGCTGCAGATGGTGACTGCAGCCATGAAATTAGAAGACGCTTACTCCTTGGAAGGAAAGTTATGTCCAACCTAGACAGCATATTAAAAAGCAGAGACATTACTTTGCCATCAAAAGTCCGTCTAGTCAAGGCTATGGTTTTTCCTGTTTTCATGTATGTATGTGAGAGTTGGACTGTGAAGAAAGCTGAGTGCCGAAGAACTGATGCTTTTGAACTGTGGTGTTGGAGAAGACTCTTGAGAGTCCCTTGGACTGCAAGGAGATCCAACCAGTCCATTCTAAAGAAGATCAGTCCTGGGTGTTCATTGGAAGAACTGATGCTGAAGCTGAAACTCCAGTACTTTGGCCACTTCATGTGAAGAGTTGACTCATTGGAAAAGACTCTGATGCTGGTAGGGATTGAGGGCAGGAGGAGAAGGGAACGACAGAGGATGAGATGGCTGGATGGCATCACTGACTCGATGGACATGAGTCTGAGTGAACTCCAGGAGTTGGTGATGGATAGGGAGGCCTGGCGTGCTGCGATTCATGGGGTCGCAAAGAGTCGGACATGACTGAGCAACTGAACTGAACTTGGTAGGTAGTTCACACACAGATTCACACTCCTATGTAAATCAGTGATATAAGTAAATATGAGCATTCTCAGAGATCTTTTAGCCAGAGGTTCTTACATTTATTTATAATTAAAACATCTGGAGAAGATTTTCTTTTTAAATTTTTTATTGTAGTATAATTGATTTACGGCATTGTGTTAGTTTCAGGTGCACAACAAAGTTAATCAGTTATACATACATCCACTCTTTCTAGATTCTTTTCCCATATAGGTCATTACAGAGTACTGGGTAGAGTTCCCTGTGCTATACAATAGGTTCTTATTAGATATCTATTTCATATATAGTAATGTGTATTTTTCAATCTCAATTTTGCAATTTCTCTCTCCTTCCTACTTTCCCTGATGGTTATTATAGGGTTTTTATTTATTTAAGAGGTGTTCTGGGGTTGTATCCTTAGAGATCTAGAGAGTCTGGATCAATTAACTGTGACATGGTCTATCTTTTTTTTTTTTTTTTACTTCATTTTGCTTTACAATACTGTATTGGTTTTGCCATACATTCACATGAATCAGCCACGGGTGTACATGAGTTCCCAATCCTGAACCCCCCTCCCTCCTCCCACCCCACGTCATCTCTCTGAATTGTCCCCGTGCACCAGCCCCAAGCATCGTGTATACTGTATCGAACATACACTGGTGATTTATTTCTTACCTGATAGTATACATGTTTCAATGCCATTCTCCCAAATCATCCCACCCTCTCTCTTTCCCTCTCCCACAGATTCTAAAAGTCCATTCTATACATCTGTGTCTCTTTTGCTGTCTCGCATAGAGGGTTATCATTACCATCTTTCTAAATTCCATATATATGTGTTAGTATACTGTATTGGTTTTTCTTTCTGGCTTACTTCACTCTGTATAATCGGCTCCAGTTTCATCCACCTCATTAGATCTGATTCAAATGTATTCTTTTTAATGGCTGAATAATACTCCATTTTGTATATGTACCACAGCTTTCTTATCCATTTATCTGCTGATGGACATCTAGGTTGTTTCCATGTCCTGGCTATTATAAACAGTGCTGCGATGAACATTGGGGTACACGTGTCTCTTTCAGTTTCTGGTTTCCTCAGTATGTATGCCCAGCAGTGGGATTGCTGGGTCATAAGGCAGTTCTGTTTGCAATTTTTTAAGGCATTTCCACACTGTTCTCCATAGTGGCTGTACTAGTTTGCATTCCCACCAACAGTATAAGAGGGTTCCCTTTTCTCCACACCCTCTCCAGCATTTATTGCTTGTAAACTTTTGGATCGCTGCCATTCTGGCTGGTGTGAAATGGTACCTCATTGTGTTTTTGATTTGCATTTCTCTGATAATGAGTGATGTTGAGCATCTTTTCACGTGTTTGTTAGCCATCTGTATGTCTTCTATGGAGAAATATCTATTTAGTTCTTTGGCCCATTTTTTGATTGGGTCATTTATTTTTCAGGACTTGAGCTGCATAAGTTGCTTGTATATTTTAAAGCTCTTCAAATGGTCCTTGTGACTGTTTACGATGGGAACCATATTTTAAAGCCAAATTTTATCTAGTTAACCTAATCCTTTGGTTCATCTAGTATGTGTGTTTGATGTTTAGAATATGTCAGATTTCTTTGCTCATTTGACAGAAATTTTCCTACTACATGGGTTTATCATGTTAATTATTCTAATATGAGATGGGAGGATGACTTTAATTTTATACAAACACATGGAAATAAATGTATGTGTGTGTTTTCCTTCAATCAATATCCTCATAAAAAAATAATTTCTCAAAAATTTGAAATTGTCACTGGAAGTGGACTTAGAGAAAAAATTTGACCATGTCTAATATAACATTGCCAGACTCTCTTAACTTTTCTGATTAATTCATATTTAGTCGGTTGATTTAACAAATAATGTATATAACATTTACTATCTGCCAACAGGTTTTCCTAGCACTTTACAAATGCTGTCTAATTTGGTTTTCAAAATAACCCTATAAAGTAAGTGCTATTTTAATTCCTGTTTGCAGAGGAACCTGAAGCACACAGAGAGGTTATTAAGTGGTTTTTACAAGTCACAACAGCTGATAAATATTAGAAACAGGGGATATTCTCTGTTCCTGAATTTAAACTCTCTTATATAGCTAAATTTAACTTCAAAACACATATGGACAACTTTATAACATTGCAAAGATTAATACAGTTTTACTTCGGAATGTCTAAAACATTTTTCTTTTAAAATAAAAATTGTCAACTTGCATTTAATTTATAAAGGAATAGAATTTAAATACATATGATGGCCCTACCAAATGATCAAAGCTGTTTTCATAATTCAGGTGTAGGGATTCAAAATTATAACAAATACTACAAAGGGAGTCAATGCAGAAGGATAAGATCTGACTTACAATTTTCATCTCTTTAGAAATTCTAAATGAAAGGTAGATTTTCATTCTCAGTGGTCAGTAATGATGTCACTATGATCAAACTGCTGTAAGTTAATGGAGACTCAATGACCTTATTCCAGCATCAAAAGAAAAGAGCTTTTGATCCTCCAAAATGATACTTCTACTTACTTTGTTATTACTGTTTAGTTGCTAAGTCGTGGCCAACCCTTTGTAGCCTGTCAGGCTTCTCTGTCCCTGGGATTTTCCAGGCAAGAATATTGGAGTGGGTTGCCATTTCCTTCTCCAGGGAATCTTCCCAACCCAGGGATTGAACCCAGGTCTAGATTATTCTAATTACAGTTTTTAAATTATAGTTGTATGGATTAGTAATATACTTTAGTGATTTACTTGCTTGTTCTCCTTGGAGGTCATTACTTTTTTTTTTCCTGTGGTGCTTTTAAATTTTCTTTCTGAAATATATTCATCCTCTGAGAGTTTCTGTACTCTCAGATAAATCAAAATATATTTATTTTCCTAATGAATAACAGGCTGTGATAGTAAAGAATCTGCCTGAAAGGCAGGAAACCCTGGGTCGGAAAGATCCTCTGAAGAAGGGAATTGCAACCCACTCTAGTATTTTTGCCTGGAGAATTCCAAGGACAGAGCACCCTGTCTGGTTACAGTCCATGGGGTCACAAAGAGTTGGACACGACTGAGCAACTAACACACACATTCCCTTGTATGTAATGATCCTTAAAGGTTATCTATATTTTCTTTCCTCCCCCTGTGTTTTTGAGTATTTTTGCTTGGAGATCTTTTCTACTCCATGAAGATATTCCTTCTGGTTTTCAAGATACAGTCTGGCTTTTATTCAAATATTTAATCATAATTATTTTTCTTTTTACAGAGGTTGTCTTTGCATTTGAAGTCAGCTAAAGTTTTGAGAATATTTCCGTGAAGTATTCTTACATTCATGGTTAGGAAAATATTCAGAGAAGGTAATATTGCATCTTTTTATGATACAATCTTACATCATCAAACACACTCAACATACTGAATAAGTTTCCCTGATAATGTACAGCTTATTGAACTGTTTCTTTTTGTACAAAAAGTGCTAGAAAATTTATTTCTTCTGAAGGAGTTAAAGGGCCAGGGACATTTTTTTCAGATATCAGTGTCCTTTCTTGAAAGATAACTCTTTTGTCCTTTTCCTCTAAAAAAATAAGCTGAGGAAACGGAATTAAATCACCTCCCATTCCTAGTCTCATTGTCAACCCCATTTCTCAGTTTCCTGACTCTGCAAAAGTCAGTCCGTTAATCACTATCTCTTGTCTACCTAGTTCAACAAATGGAGGAAACTGACCTTGTTTCAATCACCTGAATCACCAATTTATCTTGTATCTTCTCCTGGAAATACCTACAAGTACTGTAAGACTTTCCTTTCGTTTAGGATAAACATGTTACTCAGTTCTTTAACTTCCTTCTCTTACTTCATATGGTATCCTCTGGATTTTCTTCATACTGAGTTTCTATCTATGTACGGCAGATAGATATGCTACATCTCTAAGCATGTGTGCCAGAAGATATCAGTGTTCCATAGGATTATGTTTTAGATATATAAATATATACAGAGAATATTGTTTGTATCCTTAAAGTCCCAAGCTCTGTTCCAACTCACAGATTTGCCTAATTTATTATCCTTAAGTAGAAATCACCCCCTCTCAGAGAAGGCATGTCAGTTGAATTATTAACTATACATTTTCAACTTTGAAATATTCTGATTCTTTAACTTTCCCACCCACTCCTCACTTTTCCCCTACCTCCTTCCTATTGTTTATTTTATTCAAATAATGTTTTTCTTTTTCCTTACATAATGTTTATATAGGAGACCTATATACTCACTAATATCTCATCTGCTTTTCCTCTCTTCTTTCTGTGGCTAGATTCACCTTTACAGATAATTTTTCAGTATTGGAAAAGATAATAAAGCCATGTGATCCTCCACATCTGTTTTTATTCTATTTTTACTTAACATAAGAAAATCATGTAAAACACTGTCTGAAAATATTGTAGCAGTGTTTGGGGATGATGCAAAGCTATCCAAATGGGTTTTTTGTTGACATCTTTGTGATAAGGGAAAGATTAAAAATTGAAAGAGGCATCTTTTTAACTTTGCAAGGAATTATTTAGGCAAAGAGAAATATGTTTATATGCTTGAAGTACAATACCGAAAAATAATTATTGCAATAATAACTTCATTAAAAATAAAAATGAGCTAATTTAATTGAATTACTTGTAATTACAAATCAATTAGAAACACATCCAGAAAGGTTATGGCATTTTTGGGCTTCAGGTTAGATAACTCTCAGGGGAGAGAAAACTCATTAACAGTTCCCTATTTAAAGATGAAATAAATTAAGACCTAGGCTTTTAAAGATTTAGACAATTTCTTAAAACATTTTAAATAAAATACTTAAAGGAATGAATGTGAAAAAAATTTCTTCAGGATTCAAGATTAGAATATAATTCATATCCAAACAGTATACAGCTATGTAGTATAATTCCTAATAAAATTTATTTTTAAATTTTTCAGTTTTTCTTTTTTTTGGTCAAAATTACATCTTCTGTCAATAATCCCCAATTGTCCTGCAGTTCTGACTTTGCAACAAATTTAAGCCCCCTATGCCTTTTAACACCTCAAATACTGTTTTGCACTTGTGTGACTCTGGTGAACTGACATTGTATGTGTTTCCTGATCTGTAAAATTAGATTCCTAATAGCATCTGTTTCTTGGTTATTTTGAAAATTAAATATGTGCAAAGTTCAAATTGAAGAAAACTTAGTAATTTTAGTGGTTGCTGCTGCTGTTATTACAGTAATAGTTACTAGTTAATGGCAGTTACTAATAATTAGGCAACAGAGGATGAGGTGGTTGGATGACATCCCCATTGCAATGGACATGAATTTGGGTAAACTCCAGAAGATGATGAGAGAGACAGGGAAGCCTGGCATGCTGCAGTCCATGGGGTCTCAAAGAGTTGGACACAACTTGGTGACTGAACAATAGCAATGACTATTATCTCACTTAGCTTTCTACTTGTACATTTCCCTTTTTGGTTTACACATAAAGGACAGTTTATCATCTAGAGCTCCAGTCACAATCCACAATTTCCCTCAGATTCTTCCCGTGTATATCTCTCCTCTAATGAGGCTACATCCTCTTGTAACTATTTCATTATCTGCACCTCTGTTATACAATTTTTCCTCTCTTCTACTTCTTTCTAGTCCTTTATTTGTAGAGACTGTACAGCTGAGAATTTAAAACTCATTGTTAACTCCTCCTCCACACACACACACACACTTCATTTATCTTCCATGAATGTTTTCTCTCTTCTGAGAATCGCTACCTTTGAATGCATGTGAAAAATGGTAGGTAACTGACAGGTCAATACTTTGTCTAAAAGAAAAAGCATCAGCAAACAGCCAAAGCAGGTTTGGTTTGCTCAGTTTTCATGTCATAAAGACTGATTTTTTAACTCATTGGATTGACTGTAAGAAAAATTTAAAGCACCTTTTCCCATTTCCCAAGGAGTCTTTTTATAATGAAAAAGAGGGAGAGAGAAATGAATAGAAACAAACAAAAAACATGCTGGTTAATAAAGGGAAGCTCAGTAAATTCTTCATAATAAAATTCCTGGGCCTTAGATAGGGAAGCATACAATATTCTGACATTATATAGTTCTCTTTATTCTGATTATTTTTAAAATTGGGTTTTCATCATTTTGTATGTACTTATTTAGTGGAGTGGTAGAAGATAAAATATTGGAGGTTGCTTGTTCTCAAATACTGTTTAAATCCTCAAGACAGTAATTCTGTGTAATAATAATTCTAATTCTGAACTTTTGAGTCTAAGGAAATGTCTAAGCTTGAAGAGTGCATTCATGGGTGTGTGTGTGAGAGAGAGAGACTCTAAGTTTTAAGTTCTGCATATTCATGTTTAAGAGAGGAATAGGAAATAAAGAATGAAAAATTTTTAACAATTTTTGGTTTATTGGCTGGATCTCTGTCGGCAGGCCTTTCCCTGCTGATGTATATGTTAATTTTCTCTATTATTTTTATACATTGTACCTCAGTTTAAGATATATATAGCTTGAATCAAATTGTTTTCTGTAAATGAAAGCAGCTATGACTTATTCCAAGCAGAATGTGTGATTTTTATGGATTTAAAAATACCTAAGGCAGGACCACTTTTAGCAGAAACATAATCTTGTTACTCAATTGATACTACACAGTCCTGCTTTCATTAACATATTAAAATAGCAATGTTGGTCAAGTATCCATTGTACAGTGTTAGAAATATCCCAAAGTGGAAAGGGCCTGGTCCTGTTCATACCATAAATATGCTTGGACAAAAGTAGTGTCAACATACTTTTAAAAACATCTGATAACATGTAGAGTTAAAGTAGTTGCGAACAATCATTAAGTGGCTTTATAGGTTAAACAGCTGGATTACCTTGAAGATATTTGAAGAGAAAGTGTTAAGGTAGCTACATGCAACCCTAGGTTTTCTGAAGTCTCAGAAACCTGCATGTGTGTTTGTGTGTTGTGTGTGCATGCTAAATCACTTCAGAAGTGTCCCATTCTTTGACACCCAGTGGACTGTAGCCAGCCAGGTTCCTCTGTCCATGGGATTTTCCAGGCAAGAACACTGGAGTGGGTTGCCATGCCCTCCTCCAGGCGAATCTTCCCAACCGGGGGATCGAACCCACATCTCTTACATCTCTGGTATTGGCAGGCAGGTTCTTTACCACTAGCACCACCTGGGAAGCCCACAGTACTCTAAGATACAATTAAATGTTTTAGAAAATAAAATTTTAGCAACATAAACTCAGGAGAACAGCTGTCTACAATATCATGGAATTACTATTTCTAAAGTTGGTCTTTATTAAAAAATACATTTTTATGTAAGTTAAATTCCCTTTATAAAGCATTAATGGAGAAACATTTCTCCAAATCTACCACCTAGATATGCCCATCATTAATATTCTTCTAAATAGGCTTTATCGCTTCATGGGAAATAGATGAGGAAACTGTGGAAACAGTGGCAGACTTTATTTTGGGGGGCTCCAAAATCACTGTTGATGGTGATTGCAGCCATGAAATTGAAAGATACTTATTACTTGGAAAGTTATGACCAACCTAGATAGCATATTAAAAAGCAGAGACATTACTTTGCCAACAAAGGTCCGTCTAGTCAAGTCTATGGTTTTTCCAGTGGTCATGTATGGATGTGAGTTGAACTGTGAAGAAGGCTGAGCACTGAAGAATTGATGCTTTTGAACTGTGGTATTGGAGAAGACTCTTGAGAGTCCCTTGGACTGCAAGGAGATCCAGTCAATCCATTCTAAAGGAGATCAGTCCTGGCTGTTCCTTGGAAGGAATGATACTAAAGCTGAAACTCCAGTACTTTGGCCACCTCATGCGAAGAATTGACTCACTGCAAAAGACTTTGATG
Source organism: Oreotragus oreotragus (assembly GCA_006410675.1). NCBI lineage: Eukaryota > Metazoa > Chordata > Mammalia > Artiodactyla > Bovidae > Oreotragus > Oreotragus oreotragus. The sequence continues at coordinate 729,540 of SJYX01002676.1, read as the reverse complement.
CTGGTAGGGATAGGAGGCAGGAGGAGAGGGGGACGACAGAGGATGAGATGGCTGGATGGCATCACCGACTCTATGGACATGAGTTTGAATGAACTCCAGGGGTTGGTGATGGACAGGGAGGCCTGGCGTGCTGTGATTCACACAGTCACAAAGAGACGGACATGACCTNAGGAGAGGGGGACGACAGAGGATGAGATGGCTGGATGGCATCACCGACTCTATGGACATGAGTTTGAATGAACTCCAGGGGTTGGTGATGGACAGGGAGGCCTGGCGTGCTGTGATTCACACAGTCACAAAGAGACGGACATGACTGAGCAACTGAACTGAACTGAAATGAACTTAATTGCTTAGAAGAATTTTAGATTTACAGAAAGAAATGAGACAATATAAAGAGATTTCTCATATACCCTATTCTTATTTTCCCACATTATTGATATGATACATTTATTAAATTTAATAAATTATTAGTAACTAGTCTATCTTACTCAGCTGTCCTTAATCGTTACCTAATGCCCCTTTCCTACTCCAGGATCCCATCTGGGATAACATAATTAGTTGCTATGTCTCCTTAGATTTCTCCTGACTCTGACAACTTCTGAGATTTTCTTTGCTTTTGATGATCTTGCCAGATTTAATGATTACTGATCATATATTTAATATAATATACATAATATCCTTCTATTGAGACCTGTCTCATTTTACACTATGATTATGATTTTGGGGAGAAAGATCGCAGAGGTAAAATGCCATTTTTATTATATCACCTTAAGGGTACATACTATTGATATTAATTATAACTGTTAATGTTGACCTCAGTCACCTTGCTGAGATGGTATATGTTAGTTTTCTCTACTGTTTAGTTACTCTTGAGGGCTTCCCAGGTGGTGCTAGTGGTAAAGAAGCCACCTGCAAGTGCTGAAGACATAAGAGATGCAGGTTCAATGCCTGGGTGAAGGAAGATCCCCTGGAGGAGGACAAAGCAACCTACTCTAATATTCTTGCCAGGAGAATCCCCATGGACAGAGGAACCTGGTGGGCTACAGTCCATAGGGTTACAGAGTCGGACGTGACAAAATTGACTTAGCACACAAGTAAGTTACTCTTGTTCCCCCTTACATGCTACATTCTTGAAAAGAGACTCACTCTAGGATGCCCACACTTAAGATGTAGACAATTATAACTCTTTGAAGATGTAGAGTGGACATAAATTACTTAGAATTCTGCAGGGGAAATATTTCTCTTTGCCATTTTTTACATTAAGTCATTTATGTACATCAGTATGTACTCATGGATATTTGGCAAACGCTTTTCCTGCTTTAATTGATATGATCATATGGTTATTATTCTCTATCCTGTTAAAAAAGGTGGATGAATTCCATTATTTCATTTTCAAATGTTGAACCAGTGTTGAGGACCTTCAATAAATCTGACTTGCTTGTAATATATATGTTTTTGTATATTGATAGATTCAGTTTGCTAATGTTCCATTTGTTGTTCAGTTGCTGAGTCATGCCCAGCTCCCCTGTTCTCCATCCTCTCCCCGCTCCAATTTGCTTAAGTTCATATCCATTGAGTTGGTGATGCTATCTAACCATTTCATCCTCTGCCACATCTCCTTTTGCCTTCAATCTTTCCCAGCATCAGAGTCTTTTCCAGTGAGTTGGCTCTTCACATCAGGTGGCCAAAGTGTTGGAGCTTCAGCTTCAATCTTTCCAATGGATGTCCATGGTTGATTTCCTTTAAGATTGACTGGTTGGACCTTCTTGCTGTCCAAGGGATTCTCAAGAGTCTTCTCCAGAACCACAATTCGAAAGCATCAATTCTTCAGCACTTAGCCTTCTTTATGGTCCAGCTCTCACATCTATTAATGACTACTGGAAAAACTATAACTCTGACTATATGGACCTTTGTTGGCAAAGTGAAGTCTCTGCTTTTTAATATTCAATCTAGGTTTTCTCATAGTTTTCCTTACAAGGACCAAGCAAGACTTCACATCAGGTGGCCAAAGTGTTGGAGCTTCAGCTTCAATCTTTCCAATGGATGTCCATGGTTGATTTCCTTTAAGATTGACTGGTTGGACCTTCTTGCTGTCCAAGGGATTCTCAAGAGTCTTCTCCAGAACCACAATTCGAAAGCATCAATTCTTCAGCACTTAGCCTTCTTTATGGTCCAGCTCTCACATCTATTAATGACTACTGGAAAAACTATAACTCTGACTATATGGACCTTTGTTGGCAAAGTGAAGTCTCTGCTTTTTAATATTCAATCTAGGTTTTCTCATAGTTTTCCTTACAAGGACCAAGCAAGTATCTTTTAGTTTCATGATGGCAGTCATCATCTGCATTGATTTTGGAGACCAAGAATATAAAATCTGTCTCTGCTTCCACTTGTCCCCCTTCTGTTTGCCATGCAGTGATGGGGCAGGATGCCATGATCTTCATTTTTTTAATGTTGAATTTTGAGCCAGCTTTTTCACTTGGCTCTTTCATCCTCCTGAAGAGGCTGTTTAGTTCCTCTTCATTTTCTGCCATGAGAGTGGTATCATCTGCATATCTGAAGTTGTTGATATTTCTCCTGACAATCTTGATTCCAGCTTGTGATTTATCCAGTCAAGCATTTCACACAATGAACTCTGCATAGAAGTTAACAGAGAGACAATATACAGCCTTGTTGTACTCCTTTCCCAATTATAAACCAATCTGTTGTTTCATGTCCTGTTCTTACTGTTGCTTCTTGACTCACATGTTTCTCAGGAGACAGATAAAGTGGTCTGGTATTCCCATCTGTTTAAGAATTTTCCACAGTGTTCCATTATTTTTTTTTTTATTTTTTGTATTTATTTATTTTTTTACACGACCTCCCAAACATGAACCCCCCTCCCACCTCCCACCCCACATCTTCCCTCCAGATCATCCCCATAC
>SJYX01002676.1:675284-723893 GCA_006410675.1 Oreotragus oreotragus | reverse complement strand
ATGACTGTGGCTTTGTAGTAGAGCCTGAAGTCAGGTAAGTTGATTCCTCCGGTTCCATTCTTCTTTCTCAAAATTGCTTTGGCTATTCGAGGTTTTTTGTATTTCCATACAAATCTTGAAATTATTTGTTCTAGTTCTGTGAAAAATACCGCTGGTAGCTTGATAGGGATTGCATTGAATCTGTAGATTGCTTTGGGTAATATATTCATTTTCACTATATTGATTCTTCCAATCCATGAACATGGTATATTTCTCCATCTATTAGTGTCCTCTTTGATTTCTTTCATCAGTGTTTTGTAGTTTTCTATATATAATTCTTTAGTTTCTTTAGGTAGATATATTCCTAAGTATTTTATTCTTTTTGTTGCAATGGTGAATGGAATTGTAAGGAAACAATTCCATTCACCATTATTTTTAAAAACATCAGGCCTGGTATACTTTATGCTATATATTTATCAAAAGATTGATTTATATAAATTGATATTAAAATAGTTCAAGAATCCTATGCTATACTTAAAGTCATGTATCTTTAATGTAACATCAGAAAATAAAGTAAAAATAAAGACATTGTGGATGTTCTAATTTAAAATACGTTTTGTGGTGAATAAAAAGGTTATTCTATGGATAAGAAAAGCAATTATGGAACACATTAAGACTGGAATCCTTAGGTAATGTTTAGCTATTTATATTTTAAAATCAAGACTTTACTAAGTCCTTAGGAGTCTTACGCAGCTTTAAAATTTTTTTCTTTTCATCTTCAAATTCTTGTTAGTAATATTATTATTACAGTGTAACATCTTATATCTATAGTCTGTTAGGTAACCATTTATATTTGTTTATGTTAAATGGACTCATATTTGAAGCTTTTTTTCTTCTTGATTTCTTTAATTAGACTATTTCCTAATTGGTTAGAATTTTATCTTCAATATATCAAGGAAGGCTCATGTGTGTTGCCATTCCTGACTTCTTCGAGCTTGTTAGCTTATATCCTAAACTTGGTAGTTTAGTTGCTAAATTGTGTTCAATTCTTGCAACCCCATAGACTGTAGCCCGCCAGGCTCCTCTGTCCATGGGATTCTCCAGGCAAGAATACTGGAGTGGGTTGCCATTTCCTTCTACAATCCTAAACTTGGAAACATCTAAATTGCAGTATTCTTAGGGTGGGCTTTTCATTATACAGAGCTTTCCAGCTCCTGTCTCTTATACACATCTAGATGTGTATAAGAGACAGACTTTGAAATGTGCCANCCATTTATATTTGTTTATGTTAAATGGACTCATATTTGAAGCTTTTTTTCTTCTTGATTTCTTTAATTAGACTATTTCCTAATTGGTTAGAATTTTATCTTCAATATATCAAGGAAGGCTCATGTGTGTTGCCATTCCTGACTTCTTCGAGCTTGTTAGCTTATATCCTAAACTTGGTAGTTTAGTTGCTAAATTGTGTTCAATTCTTGCAACCCCATAGACTGTAGCCCGCCAGGCTCCTCTGTCCATGGGATTCTCCAGGCAAGAATACTGGAGTGGGTTGCCATTTCCTTCTACAATCCTAAACTTGGAAACATCTAAATTGCAGTATTCTTAGGGTGGGCTTTTCATTATACAGAGCTTTCCAGCTCTGTTTTTAAGTATTTTATAGTATGAGAAATGTTTAATTCTATGCTAACTGGTTCTCCTTTATCCAAAAATTTTTCCCATTTGGTGGCTTTCCTCAAACTTGAAGTTCTATAATGATTTTCTATATTTATAAAGGATCATAAAGAATATATGTGATTATGTCATTTTTGCCTTGTACAAAAACCTTCTGTTTCTTGCTGTTTTGAATTTTATTTTCCCAAATGCTATTTTTGTCCTTGATCTGACTTAAGTCTGAAAAGCTACATTTATATCCCATTTTTTCCCTTTACTTTGTCTTAGAGATACTGTTTTTAATTAAAATAGTATTACACTATTTAAGTGTTTAAACTATCAGAAATTTTCTTCTATTTCAGCATCATACAAAGTAGTCTGCACTGTGCATAGTGTGGTCCTTATCTATATTTACATTAATTAGTTTGCCTTGCTACCATTCTGTTTCTTCTTACTTTTTTTCTTGCTTGGGTAATATTGTCCACATCTTTTCTTTTCTCTTTGACATATCCTCACTGTAATCTCTTCATATCTATATTGTTTGTTTTCCTGCTTTCTTACTGTTTAAAACCGTCATTTCTTGTTTTAACCACATGTCTGTAGCCTGAGAACATGGCAGGTAAATGAGAAAGCTCAAGTGAGGCATGTGCCCTCCATGTTTGAAAACTCAAACTCTGTTTCGGACTCTGCAATAATGTTTAATGCTCATGCGATGTGGCCTCAGTGCCTGCCATGGAATCTGACACATTGTAGGTGCTCAATAAACGACTGTTGACTGAAAGAAGGAATAAGTATCTTAAGCCAAAACACCTGTCATGTAACTGGATGGTTATTACCCTTCTGCCACAGTTTATTGCCCATATTCATTATATTTGAAATTCACACTTCAATTAGAATTGAGAAGCTCATGCAACGCTATGCAAAACTGAAACTGACACACTGTCACATTCACTCATAATTTATTAGCCCAAGCAAAGCACATGGTTGAGCCTGATACTGGGGAAGAAATATATTTGCCATCGTTAGGGAGGCATTAAAAACACCACATGGAAGAGGGTGGATACTTCAAAGAAGCAAATAAATATTCAGGAACAAAAATGCAATGGATTTTCAATTGTTCCACTCCTTCCATGTAGGCAGCCCTTTCTAGAGCTCACCAGTCTTAATAAATGTAAGGTAAGGACACAGTCTCAGATTTCTATTCTTATTTGAAGCTAGTATTAAGAATTATCTGTCCTCTGTTTGCCTGTCCTATGTCCCTCTAGGTTTTTTAGGCCTCAGTAATCTTGACTGCCAATACTCTTGGCACCTTTTCCAGTTTCTAAAACCATATGTTAAATTGCTCAGCTGACATTTTTTAAGCGTTTTCTTTATAATGTTTAATTATTTTAATAATTAAAGAAAACAATAATGTGTTATAGTTCAGTTTGCCTTTTGTACATCATCTGTTCAAAAGCAAGTTTTGGCCAAGGTCTGCAAAGCAATATGTAGTCTGGTATTCTTTCATACTATCATCTCTCAAAATTATGACCTTAAGTGTAAGATATTAATATCTGCATAGTTTACTATCTGCAGAGTTTCAGATACTTAATATATGATACATTATAGATGGTTAGTCTAGTGTTATGGCTCTGTTAATATTTTCTTTATTACCTATCAATATTATTCAAATTGAAGATAAACAATTTTATTTAAGAATTTGATTTATACTATTCTTTTTCATATTGAGAAACAAAGACACTTCCTAAAATTTCCTAGTATTTTAAATTTTATATTTCTTCACTTTCTATTTTTTCAGTTAAGTTCAGTCGCTCAGTCGTGTCCGACTCTTTGTGACCACATGAATCGTAGCACGCCAGGCCTCCCTGTCCATCACCATCTCCTGGAGTTCACTCAGACTCACATCCATCGAGTCTGTGATGCCATCCAGCCATCTCATCCTCGGTCATCCCCTTCTCATCCTGCCCCCAATCCCTCCCAGCACCAGAGTCTTTTCCAATGAGTCACTGTTCTCATGAGGTGGCCAAAGTACTGGAGTTTCAGCTTTAGCATCATTCCTTCCAAAGAAATCCCAGGGCTGATCTTCAGAATGGTCTGGTTGGATCTCCTTGCAGTCCAAGGGACTCTCAAGAGTCTTCTCCAACACCACAGTTCAAAAGCATCGATTCTTCGGCGCTCAGCTTTCTTCACAGTCCAACTTTCACATCCATACATGACCACAGGAAAAACCATAGCCTTGACTAGGCGGACCTTAGTCGGCAAAGTAATGTCTCTGCTTTTGAATATACTATCCAGGTTGGTCATAACTTTTCTTCCAAGGAGTAAGCGTCTTTTAATTTCATGGCTGCAGTCACCATCTGCAGTGATTTTGGAGCCCAAAAAAATAAAGTCTGACACTGTTTCCACTGTTTCCCCATCTATTTCCCATGAAGTGATGGGACCGGATGCCATGATCTTCGTTTTCTGAATGTTGAGCTTTAAGCCAACTTTTTCGCTCTCCTCCTTCACTTTCATCAAGAGGCTTTTTAGCTCCTCCTCACTTTCTGCCATAAGGGTGGTGTCATCAGCATATCTGAGGTTATTGATATTTCTCCCGGCAATCTTGATTCCAGCTTGTGTTTCTTCCAGTCCAGCGTTTCTCATGATGTACTCTGCATATAAGTTAAATAAGCAGGGAGACAATATACAGCCTTGACGTACTCCTTTTCCTATTTGGAACCAGTCTGTTGTTCCATGTCCAGTTCTAACTGTTGCTTCCTGACCTGCATACAGATTTCTCAAGAGGCAGGTTAGGTGGTCTGGTATTCCCATCTCTTTCAGAATTTTCCACAGTTTATTGTGATCCACACAGTCAAAGGCTTTGGCATAGTCAATAAAGCAGAAATAGATGTTTTTCTGGAACTCTCTTGCTTTTTCCATGATCCAGCGGATGTTGGCAATTTGATCTCTGGTTCCTCTGCCTGTTCTAAAACCAGCTTGAACATCAGGGAGTTCACGGTTCACATATTGCTGAAGCCTGGCTTGGAGAATTTTGAGCATTACTTTACTAGCGTGTGAGATGAGTGCAATTGTGCGGTAGTTTGAGCATTCTTTGGCATTGCCTTTCTTTGGAATTGGAATGAAAACTGACCTTTTCCAGTCCTGTGGCCACTGCTGAGTTTTCCAAATTTGCTGGCATATTGAGTGCAGCACTTTCACAGCATCATCTTCCAGGATTTGAAACAGCTCAACGGGAATTCCATCACCTCCACTAGCTTTGTTCTTAGTGATGCTTTCTAAGGCCCACTTGACTTCACATTCCAAGATGTCTGGCTCTAGATTAGTGATCACATCCTCATGATTATCTGGGTCGTGAAGATCTTTTCTGTACAGTTCTTCTGTGTATTCTTGCCACCTCTTCTTAATATCTTCTGCTTCTGTTAGGTCCATACCATTTCTATCCTTTATCGAGCCCATCTTTGCATGAAATGTTCCCTTGGTATCTCCAATTCTCTTGAAGAGATCTCTAGTCTTTCCCATTCTGTTGTTTTCCTCTATCTCTTTGCATTGATTGCTGAAGAAGGCTTTCTTATCTCTTCTTGCTATTCTTTGGAACTCTGCATTCAGATGCTTATATCTTTTCTTTTCTCCTTTGCTTTTCGCCTCTCTTCTTTTCAGTGCTATTTGTAAGGCTTCTCCAGACAGCCATTTTGCTTTTTTGCATTTCTTTTCCATGGGGATGGTCTTGATCCCTGTCTCCTGTACAATGTCACGAACCTCATTCCATAGTTCATCAGGAACTCTATCTATCAGATCTAGGCCCTTAAATCTATTTCTCACTTCCACTGTATAATCATAAGGGATTTGATTTAGGTCATACCTGAATGGTCTAGCGGTTTTCCCTACTTTCTTCAATTTAAGTCTGAATTTGGAAATAAGGAGTTCATGATCTGAGCCACAGTCAGCTCCTGGTCTTGTTTTTGTTGACTGTATAGAGCTTCTCCATCTTTGGCTGCAAAGAATATAATCAATCTGATTTCGGTGTTGACCATCTGGTGATGTCCATGTGTAGAGTCTTCTCTTGTGTTGCTGGAAGAGGGTGTTTGCTATGACCAGTGCATTTTCTTGGCAAAACTCTATTAGTCTTTGCCCTGCTTCATTCCGCATTCCAAGGCCAAATTTGCCTGTTACTCCAGGTGTTTCTTGACTTCCTACTTTAGCATTCCAGTCCCCTAGAATGAAAAGGACATCTTTTTTGGGTGTTAGTTCTAAAAGGTCTTGTAGGTCTTCATAAAACCGTTCAACTTCAGCTTCTTCAGCTTTACTGGTTGGGGCATAGACTTGGATAACTTGATATTGAATGGTTTGCCTTGGAAACGAACAGAGATCATTCTGTCTTTTTTGAGATTGCATCAAGTACTGCATTTCGGACTCTTTTGTTGACCATGATGGCTACTCCATTTCTTCTGAGGGATTCCTGCCCACAGTAGTAGATATAATGGTCATCTGAGTTAAATTCACCCATTCCAGTCCATTTTAGTTCACTGATTCCTAGAATGTTGACATTCACCCTTGCCATCTCTTATTTGACCACTTCTAATTTGCCTTGATTCATGGACCTGACATTCCAGGTTCCTATGCAATATTGCTCTTTACAGCATCGGATCTTGCCTCTATCACCAGTCACATCCACAACAGGGTATTGTTTTTGCTTTGGCTCTATCCCTTCATTCTTTGTGGAGCTATTTTTTGTAAAATGTACCCTTCAACTTAAACATATTTAGAAATATGGTATTCTTCATATAGTTGCCATGTTCTGTTAAGATATGTAAGAAAACTGCTAGGTGGTGAGTTATATTTATACATCAGAGAGTAATCTCAGGACTTGTACATAACCAGAGTCTGCACGTTCACCATCAATTTTTGTCATTTGTCTTTTTGATGGTAGCCTTTCTATCAGGAAATGTGAGGTTATATTTCATTGTGCTTTTGATTTGCATTTGCCCAGAAATTAAAGATGTTGACCACCTCCTATGTACTTTGTGGCCATATGAATATCCTTTTTGAAACATTGCCTATTCAAGTCATTTGCCCCGTATTTAATTAGATTGTTTGGATTTTTTGTTCCGGAGTTGTATGAACTCCTTATATATTTTGGTTGTTTACCCCTTATCAGATGTGTGGTTTCGAAATATTTTCTTTCATTCCACTGATTGCCTTTTCATTTTTTGAATGCTGATACTGCTGTGCAGAAGCTTTTAGTTTGCTTGGGGCCCTTGTTTGTTTTTTCATGTCTTCCTTAGATGTCATATCAAAAAATAGACTGCCAAGATTCATGTCAAGAAACTTTTCTCCATTTTCTTCTAGGACCTTTGTAAGTTTCAGGTTTTATGTATTTGTCTTTAATTCATTTTGAGTTCATTTTTGTAAGTGGTATACAACCTTTTATTCCTTTATATTTTTCTGTCTTTACTCTTATTCTGTTTTCATTCTTTTGCATGTGAATATTCCATTTTTTACATTAAAGAGGTCACCTTTTCTCCATTGAGCATTCTTGGCTACTTTGTCAAATATTACTGAATTTTGCCACCTTGACCATTTTTATCTCTATCTCTTTTATGAATACATTACAGGATATGAATATATCCAGTTATTATTCTTTTTTTCCAATTTAATATATATTTCTTCACCATAAGGTACTTTTATAATTTATGAAAATGTGGAGGTGTTTGTTAGGTAAAAGTATGTCAGCATTATTAAAACTAATTGCCCAAAGATTTATAAGGGAAGACACATTTAAAGGCACAATCATTACAGTAATTGCTGTGTTGAATGCTGTGAACTTTCCCTATATTATTAAGCAATACCTTAGAGAGGTGTCATTTCTAACACATTGTTTTTAACATGGCATCTCTTAAACATCTGCCAGTGAATGCCAAATTTATTGAGTATATATTTCTATAATTATGTATTATATCATTCATAATCAGTGAAAACATTATCATTCCAAAACGCAGATCTCATCTACAATCTACTTAAAAATGTGGAGAATTAGGTTTTAATATCTAGAGCTATAAAATAGCATAAAATAAAATCAAAGAATTTTACTTGGTTGGAAAACAATTTAAAGAGAAAAATAGGGTAAGATTATTAAAAGTACAACAGCCACCTGGTTTTTTAAAGTAAATACAAATGACAGAGATTGCATACTTTAAAAAACCAAATGGAGTGCCTTTGTCAACTTAAAAATTAGTCACAATCTGAAAGTTGAGTGTTGTTTTATTTGGTGGGAAATTCTTAGGACTACAAGCCAAGGAGGCAGCATCTCAGTAGGTCTGCTCTAAGAAGGCAGGAGAGGGAGGGTTATACAGAAGTTTGCAACAAAGAGGGCAGATGGCCTGAACATCAAAGATTATTGTTAATTAAGGAAAACCAGGTATCTCAAACTGAGGGATTTTGTTGTTATTGTTTAGTTGCTAAGTCGTATCTGACTGTTTGTAACCCNAGGGTTATACAGAAGTTTGCAACAAAGAGGGCAGATGGCCTGAACATCAAAGATTATTGTTAATTAAGGAAAACCAGGTATCTCAAACTGAGGGATTTTGTTGTTATTGTTTAGTTGCTAAGTCGTATCTGACTGTTTGTAACCCCGTGGACTGCAGCACACCAGGCTTCCCTGTCCTTCACTGTCTCCCAGAGTTTGTTCAAACTCATGTCCTTTGAGTCAGTGATGCTATCTAACCATCTCATCCTCTTCTGCCCTCTTCTCCGCTTGCCCTCAGTCTTTCCCAGCATCAGGATCTTTTCCAATGAGTTGGTTCTTCGCATCAGGTAGTCAAAGTATTGGAGCTTCAGCTTTAGCATCAGTCCTTCTAATGAATATTCAGGGTTGATTTCCTTTAGGATTAACTGGTTTGATCTCCTTGCTGTCAAAGGGATTCTCAAGAGTCTTCTCTAGCACTACAGTTTGAAAGCATCAGTTCTTCAGCACTCAGCCGTCTTTATGGTCCAACTCTCACGTCCTTGCATGACTCCTGGAGAAACCACAGATTTGGTACATTGACCTTTGTCAGCAAAGTGATGTTACTGTTTTTTAATATGCTGTCTAGGTTTGTCATAGCTTTTTTGTCCAAGGAACAAGCATCTTTTAATTTCATGGCTGCGGTCACCATCTGAAGTGATTTTGGAGCCCAAGAAAATAAAATCTGTCACTGTTTAACTTTGTCAGCAAAGTGATGTTACTGCTTTTTAATATGCTGTCTAGGTTTGTCATAGCTTTTCTGTCCAAGGAGCAAGCATCTTTTAATTTCATGGCTGCGGTCACCATTTGAAGTGATTTTGGAGCCCAAGAAAATAAAATCTGTCACTGTTTCCATTTTTTTCCCCATCTTTTTACCATGAAGTGATGGGCCAGATGCCATGATCGTAGTCTTTTGCATGTTGAGTTTTAAGCCAATAGTTTCATTCTCCTCTTTCACCTTCCTCAAGACACTCTTTAGTTCCTCTTTGCTTTCTGTCATCTGCATATCTGAGGTTATTGATATTTCTCCTGGCAATCTTGATTCCAGCTTGTGAGTTACACAGCCCAGCATTTCGCATGATGTACTCTGCTTAGAAGTTTAATAAGCAGGGTGACAATATACAGCCTAGATATACTGCTTTCCCAATTTGGAACCAGTTTGTTGCTCCATGTCCAATTCTAACTGTTGCTTCTTGACCTGCATACACGTTTCTCAGAAGGCAGGAAAGGTAGTCTGGTATTCCCATTTCTTTAAGAATTTTCCACAGTTTGTTGTAATCCATACAGTCAAAGGCTGCAGAAGTAGATGTTTTTCTGGAATTCTCTTTTTCTATGTTTCAATGGATGTTGACAATTTGATCTCTGGTTCCTCTGCCTTTTCTAAATTCATTTTGTATGTCTGAAAGTTCTCAGTTCACATATTGTTGAAGCCTACCTTGGAGGATTTTGAGCATTCCCTTGCTGCAAGTGTCTAGGCTTACTGAAATCATTTCTTTTTTTTTTTTTTTAACATCTCCCTTGCTTAGGGAGTATCTGTAGCCTGACAGCAAGTATTTTTCTTGAAATCCCTTAGAGCTCACTGGTTCACACTGGAGGACTGTAATCCTTAAGTTGCTAGTTCACTTTAGGGAGTGGTAGATGGTTGCTGTTTGCAAGCATTGTTCCTCCTGGACTTTAATTCACTTTTTGGAGGGTGGCAACCATGGATATTTGTGACACCCTTGTTAATTAATATGGTAGAAGATATTCTGTTTCATATGTTAATGAAGGATAAATATTTTTTACAGTTTAGTAAAGGATAAACATCATTTAGGATAAACATTAATTTAGGATAAATTATTTATCTTTAGAAGAATAAATTATTTATCTTTAGAAGGATAAATTGTTTAGTTGAGAAGGATATATTATGTTTTTACTGTTTACTATCACACTCTGTGTAAGATGAATTGTAGCAAAATAAAATCACTGAGTCCACAACATCTATACTCTTCCAATTACTAGGATTCAATATGTGTATCGTTGAATATAGCTAAATCTTAAACATCACTCAGATGGATTTGAGTCTCATGCTGAGGTTACAAGTAGCATTATTTAGAAGATCTGCTTTTAGTTTGAAATTTTCAGTTTGTATTGATCACAATGGCCTTAATGCCCATGCCCCAACCTCCAGCTTCACTAAACTTTAGACAAGCTTCTTACTAACTATAGGCCTCTGACTTCCCTTTACTTATAGCACTTACTTTAGAAGACTTGTAACTGTAAGTTCTTCCTCTGCCCTTTCAAGATGTAAAACTTCTTAAAAGCCTTTTGCAAGTTTTACAACCTAGGAATGTTTTTCTCAAGGAATTGAGAACGATTTATTTGAAATATAATCATCAAAGGTGATAGTACAGGCATACCTCCCTAGTTTTAGTGTGCTTCACTTTATTGTGCTTTGCAGACCTTGTGTTTTTGTTGTTGTTGTTTAATAAATTGACAGTTTGAGCAACACTACATCCAGAAAGCTTATCAACACCATTTTTCCACCACTATTTGCTCATTTTACTTCTGGGTCACATTTTAGTAATTCCTGTAGTATTTCAAATTTTGTTTTCATTGCTGTTATATTTGTTATGGTGATCAGTGATCTTTGTTGTTACTATTGTAATTATTTGGGGGTATCATGAGCCATGCCTGTATAAGTTGGCAAACTTCAGAAATAAAAACTGTGTGTCTTCTGATCACTCCACCAACCAGCAGTTCCTCTTCTCTCTTCCTCTCCTTAGGCCTCCCTCTTCCCGGAAACACAGCAGTATTGAAATTAGGCCAGTTAGTAACCCTACAATGGCCTTTTAGGTGTTCAAATGAGAGTCCCAAGTCTCTAAATCAAAAGCTAGAAATGATTAAGCTTAGTAAGGAAGGCATATCAAAAGCATACGCTGGAAGTAGGCCTCTTGTGCCACTTGGCCAAGTTGTAAATGTAAAGGAAATGTTCTTGAAGGAAATTAAACTTACCACTCCAGTGAACACAATTATAGTGAAAGGGCCTTATTGCTGTGATACTTAGAAAGTTTTAGTGGTCTGGATAGAAGTTCACACCAGCCACAACACTCAGTTAAGCCAAAGCACAATCCAGAGCAAAACACTAACTCTCTTCAATTCAGTGAAGGCTGAAAAAGGTGTGAGGAAGTGGCCGAGGAAAACTATGGAGCTAGCAGAGGTTAGGAAATGAGATTGAAGGGAAGAAGCCATTTCCATAATATAATGGTGCAAAGGGAAACAGCAAGTACTAATGTAGAAGCTTAAACTTATACTGAAAATCTAGTTAAGATAAGGAAGGTGGCTACACTAAACAATTAATTAATTAATTAAAAGATGCTTACTTCTTGGAAGAAAAGTTATGAACAACCTAGACAGCATAATCAAAGGCACAGACATTACTTTGCCGACTAAGGTCCGTCTAGTAAAGGCTATGGTTTTTCCAGTGGTCATGTATGGATGTGAGAGTTGGACTATGAAGAAGGCTGTGTGCTGAAGAATTGATGCTTTTGAACTGTGGTGTTGGAGAAGACTCTTGAGAGTCCCTTGGACTGCAAAGAGATCCAACCAGTCCATTCTGAAGGAGATCAGCCCTGGGATTTCTTTGGAAGGAATGATGCTAAAGCTGAAACTCCAGTACTTTGGCCACCTCATGCAAAGAGTTGACTCATTGGAAAAGACTCTGATGCTGGGATGGATTGGGGGCAGGAGGAGAAGGGGACGACAGAGGATGAGACGGCTGGATGGCATCACTGACTCGATGGACATGAGTCTGAGTGAACTCCGGGAGTTGGTGATGGACAGGGAGGCCTGGCGTGCTGTGATNAGATGGCTGGATGGCATCACTGACTCGACGGACGTGAGTCTGAGTGAACTCCGAGAGTTGGTGATGAACGGGGAGGCCTGGCGTGTTGCGATTCATGGGGTCGCAAAGAGTCGGACACGACTGAGCAACTGAACTGAACTGAACTGATGCTTAATTGCTGTTATGCTTTCTTCCAAACATCTCTCCACTTTCTCATTTCCCTTTAAGCCTACAATAATCTCTGTGACTCAGGATTTCCTCCCCTTTGACCTACTACCATAGGAACCTTCTGGGTTGCCCCTTTCCTTTTAATACCCATATCAACCTGGGCTCAGGGAAACCAACATAATTATAGTTGCGTGGTGCCCAGATATTTAGGTGGTGGAAATTCTGATGACATAAACCCTTCCCCAGTATACTGGAAAGGCAGCTCACTCAAAGAAATTTTGTGTGAGCTCAAATCAGGGTCTGATGACTCAACCAGTCTACATGGACACAGGCCATGCTACAAGTCCTTGGCAGTAATCCCTGCCCCTTAGATAAGCCACTGTATAAGCAACTCTTCAACAAAGATAGCTCCTGAGACATCCTTCTCTGTGGCTGTTTTCCACCGCTGAGTTTCAGGAATGTGACAAGTTGGCAACATGAGGAGCAGCCATGATATGATTTCAGAAGTTTCCTCCTCACCCACCCCAACTCACCACCCCTCACCATGGGCATCTAAGATGTTTCTAACCATGATTGGTTTCAGCTCAAAGCTCCAACATTAGATATTCTTTTAGCTAACCTGAGATTTTCTCTCTTTATATGTGTTACATTCCCCAAAACTCTTTATATGTCTATTAGAAGTATGCTATAAAAGGGAAGTTTCTAGCATCAGTTCTCTTGGGTACCAGTCCTAATTCTTTTGCTGACTTTATGGGATTTTGGTTATGTTTTATAACTTTTCCAAGTCTCAATTTCTTCCTCTATAAAGTGGGAATGACAAAAATACTACCCAGAATGTAAGACTGTTGATATAATGTACATAATGTGCCTATTATAAAGTACATATTTAATGTATATGTCAAAATACCTGAAACATGGTAAATATTAATGTTAGATATTATTAGTATTCTGTTATGCCCTTATGCTTAAGATTTAGTGGAAAGGCATTCATCCAGTCCTTACTCAGGATGTTGAATGAAGAGGCGGAAAAGAAATACAGATGCAGAACACCAAAGGGAGCATAAATTATGGGATACTGAGAAGAGTCTCCAGGTCTTTAAGGAAACCCATGTGCAGCAACTACCGTAAACGTGAGTCATCCTTAAAGCTGATCTTAAAACTGTTGTGTGGGGTAACTCTTCAGCACATGTTTTGTCTTTGATATACAAGAAAACCCAGCTTTCCGCCTTTGTCTGTATGAGGTCAATATTGATGTCACTCAGTTATTACAGTGTTCTATAGAGAATGACATTAATAAATTATATGAAGTACCATGTGCAGTGCTGTGCTGAGCTTCACTTGTGTCTGACTTCAGTTGTGTCTGACTGAAGTGAAGTCACTTCAGTTGTGTCTGACTCTTTACAGCCCTGTGGACTGTAGCCTGCTAGGCTCCTCTGCCCACGGGATTCTCCAGGCAAGAATACTGGAGTCGGTTGCCATGCCCTCCTCCAGGGGATCTTCCCGACCCAGGNTTTCTGTTAGGTCCATACCATTTCTATCCTTTATCGAGCCCATCTTTGCATGAAATGTTCCCTTGCTATCTCTGATTTTCTTGAAGAGCTCTCTAGTCTTTCCCATTCTGTTGTTTTCCTCTATTTCTTTGCATTGTTCGCTGAAGAAGGCTTTCTTATCCTTTCTTGCTATTCTTTGGAACTCTGCATTCAGATGCTTATATCTTTTGTTCTCTGTAAATGGAACAACAAAGCCTTGAAAACAGCACATCTGTTAATAACATGGTTTACTGAAACAGAAGCCCCTATTCAGACCTATTTTCTGTTCATTTGCAATGCATTTTATCACTTAAGAGCTCTGATGGAGAGGTACAATGAGATTAATGTTGGTTTCATGCCTGCTAACAGATCTATTCTGCATGAACCAAGGAGTCATTTAAGCTTTCAAGTCATGACCTAGAGCATCATCCAGTAAATTTCCACTAGCTCATTTCAGCCCAGAGGAAACCTGCCACCCTGTATTTCACTGGAGTTGACTTTAAACTCAGTTTCAGCCTCTGTCCTCTACTGCAGTAGTCTAGAATGTCTTCATTGTGTGATTTTTTTGTCCAGATCAGTGTAGAATGAAGGTTCAAATATTATAGTAACTTTTGAAAGGAACTTTAACTTAGCTTATTTAGTTGCATAGTGGGAAACAGAGCAAAATAAAATATCTGACTTTGAATAACATCATCTGGATTTGAGTCTGTTCCTCCCTTTGTAAATTATTCAAGGATGCAGTTTATTTTTTCCTGTAATCACAAAGTAAGCATTGCTGCTGCTGCTGCTAAGTCGTTTCAGTCATGTCCGACTTTGTGCGACCCCATAGATGGCAGCCCACTAGACTCCCCTGTCCCTAGGATTCTCCAGCCAAGAACACTGGAGTGGGTTGCCATTTCCTTCTCCAATGCATGAAAGTGAAAAGTGAAAGTGGAGTCGCTCTGTTGTGTCCGACTCTTAGTGACCCCATGGACTGCAGCCCACCAGGCTCCTCTGTCCATAGGATTTTCCAGGCAAGAGTACTAGAGCTGGTTGCCATTAGGGACATACTAAAGGAAAGATGGGCTTTCCTGGTGGCTCAGAGGTTAAAGTGTCTGCCTGGAATGCAGGAACTGGAGTGGGTTGCCATTTCCTTCTCCAATGCATGAAAGTGAAAAGTGAAAGTGGAGTCGCTCTGTTGTGTCCGACTCTTAGTGACGCCATGGACTGCAGCCCACCAGGCTCCTCTGTCCATAGGATTTTCCAGGCAAGAGTACTGGAGTTGGTTGCCATTAGGGACACACTAAAGGAAAGATGGGCTTTCCTGGTGGCTCAGAGGTTAAAGTGTCTGCCTGGAGTGCAGGAGACCCGGGTTCGATCCCTGGGTTGGGAAGATCCCCTGGAGGAGGAAATGGCAACCCACTCCAGTACTCTTGCCTGGAGAATCCCACGGAGGGAGAAGCCTGGTAGGCTACGGTCTATGAGGTCACAAAGAGTCGGACACGACTGAGCGACTTCAGGACACGAGGACGACGAAAGTTAAGATAGGATACGTATTGTTTTACTAGCACTGCTGTGTACTGGATGTTTACATCTCCCACAATATCATAGATTGAAACCTAATCTTCGATGTGCTGCTATTTGGAGGGGGTACCTTCGGTGAGTGAGTGGGTCATGAGGATAGAGTCTTTGTGACTGAGATGAGTGCCTTGTGATAGAGACCCCATCACTACTAGCACAGCAATAAGAGAGTGTTTATGAACCAAGAAGTGGGCCCTTACTGGATGTTGAAACTGCTGGTGCCTTAATCTTGGACTTCCCCTCTGCCAGAACTGGGAGAAACTAATTTTCATTGTTTGTAAGCCACCCACCCAGTTTTTGCTATTTTTATTTAGCAACCCAAATGGACTAAACACTTTATACTTTCTTACCTTTACCAGATTCATTTTTGCTTTTCTTCTAGTGAATAGACTTAGTGATGGGACAGTGTATGATTAACCAGGAATATGATTAAGTTTGGCCTGAACATTGCTTTTAAATGTTTCTTTAAATCAATGTCTCTGAGAATAGTATACTTCTCTTAATGTAGTTTGATTTTAGTTCTAGCAAACCTTAGCACATCTAAAGATGAATCAATTTAAATAAACTGATTTATGTAAAAAGCATATGCTGTTCATCATTCTAAATGGTAAAGCAGAGCAGTTATGAGACTTTATAGACATATCATCAGATGGAAGTGTATGATCAGCAGTGACAACACACCTTTAGTCTATATATCCTTCCAAATTGTCTGAGACACCTTTGACATAAAACTAATGTTACAATAATTATAATCACATTCATTCATTTACAGTTGCTTTGAAAAAAACATTCTGAGTTGAACTATTTAATCCAGAGCTCCTGCCACTTAACTTGATTTTGGTTAGGAAAAATGGTAAGATAAAATCAGATGATAGGAAAAAGCCTAGCAGGTTTGCCAACATAAAATGAAGATTTTCTATATTAAAATATCATAAACACTGTCAGTGTAGAAGCAATATTAAGGGAAATATTCTCAATATAGAAGGAAAAAGATGAATATATAAAGATTTTCTAAAATAAGCATCTTAACCTGCCACCTAAGAAACCTGTATGCAAGTCAAGAAGCAATAGTTAAAACCCTATATGGAACTACTGATTGGTTCAGGATTGAGAAAGGAGTATAATAGGGCTGTCTGTTGTCACCCTGTTTATTTAACTTACATGCTGAGCACATCATGAGAAATGCCAGGTTGGGTGAGTTACAAGCTGAAATCAAGATAGGTGGGAGAAACTTCAACAACCTCAGATACGCAAATGATATCACTCCACTGGCAGAAAGCAAAGAAGAAATAAAGAACCTCATGATGAGAGAGAAGGAGGAGAGTGAAAAAAATGGCTTAAAATTAAATAAAAAAACTAAGATCATGGCATCTGGCCCCATTCCTTCATGGCAAATAGAGGGGGGAAAAGTGGAAGAAATAACATACTTCCTCTTCTTGGACTCTAAGATCACTGCGGATGGTGACTGCAGCCATGAAATCAGAAGACGATTGCTTCTTGGTTAGAAGCTATGACAAAGCTAGACAATGTTTTGAAAAGCAAACATCACTTTGCTGACAAAGGTCCATATAGTCAAGGCTATGGTCTCCCCAGTGATCACATGTTTGTGAGAGCTGGACCATAAGGAAGGCAGAGTACCAAAGAATTGATGCCTTCAAACTGTGATGCTAAGGGAAATCAACCCTGAATACTCATTGGAAGGACTGATGCTGAAGCTCCAGTATTTTGGTCACCTCATGCAAACACCCACCCATTGGAAAAGTCCCTAATGCTGGGAAAGATGGAGGGCAGAAGGAGAAGAGGGCATCAGAGGATGAGATAGCTGGATGGCATCACCAGTGCAGTGGACATGAACTTGGATCAACTCCTGGAGATGGTGAGGGACAGGGAGGCCTGGTGTGCTGCAGTTCATGAGGTAGCAAAGTGTCAGACATGACTGGGCAACTGAACAACAACAACAAAATAAAGGAAAGTGAAGTAATTTATTTTTTAAAAATACACTATATTTTGTCAGTAAAACAAATAAAATATTCAAAGCCATCAGATTTTAATAAAAATCAAAACGAATTGTCCATCTATCAGACTGAGTCAGACACAACTTAGCAACTGAACAAGGACTGTTAATATATAGTACTGTTGATATTGGTATTACCATTTTATGTAAAATGTTGATCTCTAAGAAATAATCCAAATATATTGCATATATATGAATGTTTACTGCAATGTTGTTATGATGACCACATATTACTATTAATATAAATGACCACTTTTGAGGGAATGATAAACTATGATTCACCCATAAAAAATAAAAACTGTGAAATCATTATATATAATTACCAAGAGCAAAGAAATCTAAAATAATGTTCTAGGAAAAGAGATTTTAACAAAAGCAAAATAGTTGCAAAGTTATGTATAAGAATGTTAAAAACAATTGTTACTGTCTACACACACATAAATGCACAAAAATATTCTGCATATTCATATCAAATTTTTCCTGATTGTTCCCTATGGGTTGTTAATTTATGAGATTTTAATTTCTATCATGTATGCTGCTTTAGTTCTTGGATTTTTCTTCTTTTTCCATTGATATGCTGTTTTCTTACATTGTTTGAGTTCTGAAAGAGATAAAATGTAAATGGTTTGACATCAAAATTATTCCAAAATTTATTTTAGGAAAGTTGTACCTTGGATAAAAATGTCCATAAAGCTATGTTTTTAAAATTCACTGATGGTAAATAAAATAGTTGAGTGACAATTCTCTAGAACTATAAAAATCCTTCTTTAAAATATTCAAAAAAAATTTATATAAGAATATTTACATTACAATCTGGAAATTCTCCGGGAAGTAAGTTTATAATTGGGAAGAGATCATTATCAGCCCTTATGGTGAACTCTTTTATAACTGTTATATGTTGTAACATAATACCATAACAAGTTATGGTGAACTCTGTTATAACTGTTATAATATGTTATAACACCATAACAAGTTATGATGAACTCTGTTATAACATGGCTATAAAAATATCCATGATATAGACTGGCATTATTATCAAAAATCTCTTGTTGCATTGGCGGTAAAAAGTAGAGTGTCCACACAGGGGTAAGTGTGAGTATTAATGCAAAGTTTAATGCCTTTTATAAATTGAAAGTAATCAAGACATGAGAAATATGACATATAAAAATAATCTAAGGATTAGAAACATTGTATATGCAGAGGTTTTAATACATTTATAAGTGAATTACTACAAAATCTGTCAAAGTTTATTAGAAGATTTACATATATGCTTGTTATTGTCCTGTTTTAAATAAGAAAACTGGAATCAAAATAAAATCAATAGATTGTTACATTAAAGTGAAAAGATATCAGCTACTAATTGGAGAGGTTAAGGTAGATCTAGGTATATAATCTAGCAAACCTTAGCACATCTAAAGATGAATCAATTTAAATAAACTGATTTATGTAAAAAGCATATGCTGTTCATCATTCTAAATGGTAAAGCAGAGCAGTTATGAGACTTTATAGACATATCATCAGATGGAAGTGTATGATCAGCAGTGACAACACACCTTTAGTCTATATATCCTTCCAAATTGTCTGAGACACCTTTGACATAAAACTAATGTTACAATAATTATAATCACATTCATTCATTTACAGTTGCTTTGAAAAAAACATTCTGAGTTGAACTATTTAATCCAGAGCTCCTGCCACTTAACTTGATTTTGGTTAGGAAAAATGGTAAGATAAAATCAGATGATAGGAAAAAGCCTAGCAGGTTTGCCAACATAAAATGAAGATTTTCTATATTAAAATATCATAAACACTGTCAGTGTAGAAGCAATATTAAGGGAAATATTCTCAATATAGAAGGAAAAAGATGAATATATAAAGATTTTCTAAAATAAGCATCTTAACCTGCCACCTAAGAAACCTGTATGCAAGTCAAGAAGCAATAGTTAAAACCCTATATGGAACTACTGATTGGTTCAGGATTGAGAAAGGAGTATAATAGGGCTGTCTGTTGTCACCCTGTTTATTTAACTTACATGCTGAGCACATCATGAGAAATGCCAGGTTGGGTGAGTTACAAGCTGAAATCAAGATAGGTGGGAGAAACTTCAACAACCTCAGATACGCAAATGATATCACTCCACTGGCAGAAAGCAAAGAAGAAATAAAGAACCTCATGATGAGAGAGAAGGAGGAGAGTGAAAAAAATGGCTTAAAATTAAATAAAAAAACTAAGATCATGGCATCTGGCCCCATTCCTTCATGGCAAATAGAGGGGGGAAAAGTGGAAGAAATAACATACTTCCTCTTCTTGGACTCTAAGATCACTGCGGATGGTGACTGCAGCCATGAAATCAGAAGACGATTGCTTCTTGGTTAGAAGCTATGACAAAGCTAGACAATGTTTTGAAAAGCAAACATCACTTTGCTGACAAAGGTCCATATAGTCAAGGCTATGGTCTCCCCAGTGATCACATGTTTGTGAGAGCTGGACCATAAGGAAGGCAGAGTACCAAAGAATTGATGCCTTCAAACTGTGATGCTAAGGGAAATCAACCCTGAATACTCATTGGAAGGACTGATGCTGAAGCTCCAGTATTTTGGTCACCTCATGCAAACACCCACCCATTGGAAAAGTCCCTAATGCTGGGAAAGATGGAGGGCAGAAGGAGAAGAGGGCATCAGAGGATGAGATAGCTGGATGGCATCACCAGTGCAGTGGACATGAACTTGGATCAACTCCTGGAGATGGTGAGGGACAGGGAGGCCTGGTGTGCTGCAGTTCATGAGGTAGCAAAGTGTCAGACATGACTGGGCAACTGAACAACAACAACAAAATAAAGGAAAGTGAAGTAATTTATTTTTTAAAAATACACTATATTTTGTCAGTAAAACAAATAAAATATTCAAAGCCATCAGATTTTAATAAAAATCAAAATGAATTGTCCATCTATCAGACTGAGTCAGACACAACTTAGCAACTGAACAAGGACTGTTAATATATAGTACTGTTGATATTGGTATTACCATTTTATGTAAAATGTTGATCTCTAAAAAATAATCTAAATATATTGCATATATATGAATGTTTACTGCAATGTTGTTATGATGACCACATATTACTATTAATATAAATGACCACTTTTGAGGGAATGATAAACTATGATTCACCCATAAAAAATAAAAACTGTGAAATCATTATATATAATTACCAAGAGCAAAGAAATCTAAAATAATGTTCTAGGAAAAGAGATTTTAACAAAAGCAAAATAGTTGCAAAGTTATGTA
Organism: Oreotragus oreotragus; assembly: GCA_006410675.1. Lineage (NCBI taxonomy): Eukaryota > Metazoa > Chordata > Mammalia > Artiodactyla > Bovidae > Oreotragus > Oreotragus oreotragus. The sequence goes on along the minus strand of SJYX01002676.1, from coordinate 703,386 downwards.
TAAGAATGTTAAAAACAATTGTTACTGTCTACACACACATAAATGCACAAAAATATTCTGCATATTCATATCAAATTTTTCCTGATTGTTCCCTATGGGTTGTTAATTTATGAGATTTTAATTTCTATCATGTATGCTGCTTTAGTTCTTGGATTTTTCTTCTTTTTCCATTGATATGCTGTTTTCTTACATTGTTTGAGTTCTGAAAGAGATAAAATGTAAATGGTTTGACATCAAAATTATTCCAAAATTTATTTTAGGAAAGTTGTACCTTGGATAAAAATGTCCATAAAGCTATGTTTTTAAAATTCACTGATGGTAAATAAAATAGTTGAGTGACAATTCTCTAGAACTATAAAAATCCTTCTTTAAAATATTCAAAAAAATTTTATATAAGAATATTTACATTAAAATCTGGAAATTCTCCGGGAAGTAAGTTTATAATTGGGAAGAGATCATTATCAGCCCTTATGGTGAACTCTTTTATAACTGTTATATGTTATAACATAATACCATAGCAAGTTATGGTGAACTCTGTTATAACTGTTATAATATGTTATAACACCATAACAAGTTATGATGAACTCTGTTATAACATGGCTATAAAAATATCCATGATATAGACTGGCATTATTATCAAAAATCTCTTGTTGCATTGGCAGTAAAAAGTAGAGTGTCCACACAGGGGTAAGTGTGAGTATTAATGCAAAGTTTAATGCCTTTTATAAATTGAAAGTAATCAAGACATGAGAAATATGACATATAAAAATAATCTAAGGATTAGAAACATTGTATATGCAGAGGTTTTAATACATTTATAAGTGAATTACTACAAAATCTGTCAAAGTTTATTAGAAGATTTACATATATGCTTGTTATTGTCCTGTTTTAAATAAGAAAACTGGAATCAAAATAAAATCAATAGATTGTTACATTAAAGTGAAAAGATATCAGCTACTAATTGGAGAGGTTAAGGTAGATCTAGGTATATATGCATGGAAAAAAGCAGTCTAAAGTAAAATAAAAAGATAAGTTACAGATTTGTGTATGTGTGTAAGTATGTTTGTGTATGTTTATGTGTGCAACTGGGGCTTCCCCAGTGACTCAGTGGTAAAAGAATCCTGCCTGCAATGCAGGATATGCAGAAGACACGGGTTTGATCCCTGGGTCAGGAAGGTCCCCTGGAGAAGGTAATGGCAACCCACTCCAGTATTCTTGTATGAAAACTCCCCTGAACAGAGGAGCTGGCAGGCTACAGTCCAGAGAGTTGCAAAGAGTAGGATACAACTGAGTGACTGAGCACACACGTATGTCTATAACCGAATATATGGGTTTGTGTGTAAGAATGTATGTTAAACTGTATGAAAGGTGTGTATATGTAGACATATGGTAACATGCACTTGTTTACATTTAGAATATTCCTGGAAATATTCAAGAAAATGTATAAATAAATGACATAGGGACTTGAAAGGTGACAATGAAAAATCAGATTTTAAATTTCATTATTCCTGAGTTTAATACCTTTTGAAATTTTTGCCATGCATGCACATATTTCCCCACTGTATCTTAGGTTAGTTTAAAACTTTGTTGCTGTTGTTTACTTCAAGAACTTTATATACTTGATTCCTCTCTGTCACAATAGTAGAATCCTCATTTCTGGTAGAGAAAAGGACTGGATATTAACCTCAGTTCTGTTCAGCGTAGGCTCAATAAACTAGTGAGAATCAAATGGAAAACAGTACAAAATGGAAAAACCAATTGAAGTTTAAAACTTCCCAATTCTGACTTCCTGAGGTTTATCTGCTGAAACTTCAAAGGACTACACAGGGGAAAGAGTGATAAGTGTATCTATAAAAGAAAATAATAGAAATGTAACTGGAAAAAAAGAGGACAATTATATTGGGTACTAGAGAGAAAGGGATTTTTTAAAGAATAAACTTTTAAAAAAGAAAATAATTATATAAAAATGGCTATCATGGCCCTTAATAGCAGCCCTGGGGAAAGCAGATACCAGTGGCAAAGGCTGTTAAAGCGGATCTCATCAGGTTGATCAGAAAGTGCATGTTTCTAGGAAGAAATGCAACTCACAGCTGTAATTTCTGCTTCCATAGCCACTCTACTTCAGACAGAATGGAAAAGTCACTGTTAGGCCTCTTCAGGTCATTCCTTCTCTGCCTTAAGGGCCCTATATTGTGCAAAAGGAACATAAAAGATATTTTGTCTCTCTGTCCACTAGACCATTAACCTTTCAGTCAAAATGTTACATTTAAGAAGCAAGGTGCAAAAAAAATATGAAACATATATAAAGCAAAACTACATAATTCTATGCATTAATGTGAATATGAACAAGAGAATACACAGAAAATGATCTAGAAGTTTAGACATTAAATTCCTCATTATTACCTGTTGAGTTGGGAAAATGAGATGGTGTATTAGATATACAGAGATATTAATTTTCTGTTTTTTTGAGTTTTAATGATAAAATTTTATTATGATTTTAGATGGTATTTTTAAGTGAATAAAAAGGATAGATGAATAAGTTAATGATATTAGAGATAGCTAGACAGATATATTGCAAGAAAGAAAAGTATGATCTACTAAATTTAAGATTTTATGTGGTATTTTTAATCTAGATTTCAATTTTGAAAAACTCTTACTTTTTGAGAAGCTAAATAAAATGTGTTATAGTTTTATTTCCAATGCCAACATAGCCACTTTTTTTGATCCTTAAGCCTATAGAAGATGGGTGAGTTTATATACTCTGCAAATCACATTCCTTTCTGTTGAGCTACAGTTAATGCTGCAGAGAAAGAATTAGCAACTATCAATAAATCATTACATATATAGTAATTTATGTATTTCAATCCAGCCTCTTGTTAATTAAGTTAGTACTTTTTCTCCATCTGTTGTCTATGTTAGTTCTCAATTGTTTCAAAACTCAGGGAGGAAGAGAGGTGTGGATTAGTGATCCTCTTTCAAATATTTCACATTTCATAAAGTATAAGAATGCATGTTTTGTCTCCATGGAAAAAAAAATCACAATTAATAGTATTTTGAATAACAAATATAGACTCAATGAATTCCCCTAAATAAGATATCAGTTATTCACATTCTCTGACTAAAATGAAATAACTCTAGAAATTAAGATTGCATTTAAAATTAAAATATACCAAAGAAAATTTGACAATAAAGGAATTTTCCTAAATAAGGAAAATATTTTTGAAAAATTACTGTTTGGCATAGCCAAACAAAATTTTGAATCAGTGAATTAAAAAAATCTTAAAACAGCAAACTTCATCATTTCCAGAAAAATTCATGCATCCTAAGTATTCAGAATTGATATTAATATGTTTTTCAGATAAATCACAGAACAATTTATCATAAACTCGGTATCCAAAAGAAGAGAGAGAAGACGGAGTCCTTATCTTAAAGTTATTACTTTTTTAAGGTCTCTTTTCCAAAGTTGTTTGGAATTAGCAAGGCAACAGAATATCAAAAGATTTGTCAAAAGTTAAACTGGCTAAGATTTGTCAAAGCACTTATCTCACCAAATAGTATTCTCATCTCTTTGTTCTTCATTGTACTTCCTTAAACCTAGTTTCTGTTATACATGTGTGAAACCATTTCTGCTTCAAAGTCAAGTCTGTACTCCTAGTGAAAAGCTATAATTGGAAGTGGTCTGTTAAAGTGGTTCTTTAAAGGCAGAGGACTTGTCTTTTGCTTATGTCCATGATTTCTCAAATGTTGGATATTGTATCAGTCAGATTTCCAATGTGACCCTCAAATTGAGTAACTGCAGGAAAATTTAATACAGAGACTGTTTTACAGAGATGTGGGCAGGACAAGAAATGAGGAAAACACAGGTAGAAGTGGAGTGTCCTAGCAACTGTGGACCAATAACAGACTGAGGCTCAAGTGTTGAGCAGCGAATCCCACAGAATCACTCAAAGAGACCTGCCATGCGACATAACATGCCACAGAAGAGACCCAGGGTCTTCCTTATTCTCCTCCCTCTTTTGGCATTCTACCAGTGTTCTTCTCTAGTCTTAACTGAAGCACAAAGGATCTCCTTGGTGAAGTACTTAGAGGTCAGCCTCCCCGGGCATAAAGACTGAGCATGTATCTAGAGGGACAAATAAAATTAACCTGGCTCAGATCTCATGAAAGAGAGGGAACATGTCAAAGGGCATTTGGCATCAACACTAAGCTTCAGAACCAACAGGCCTATAATGTTTCATCTTTGGAAGAGCATACCAATTCCTTGGCAAGAAGATAAGGTCGTGAGGACACTGATGATATTGAACCAGTGATAAAGTTCAAGGTTTTGCATTATATTTGGTTTTCTCAGTAAGCCATACTGAGAAAAATGTTAGCATCGTAATAAACTAGATTCACAACCGAGTCAGGCAATTTAAGCATGCCTTTCACCTTACACAAGAGAAAACCTTAAAGAAGCACAATGTGAAAACAAAAATGTGACATCCAAACAAGATCTTAAAACGCACACCACCGGAGGAGGCAGCTGTCTATTTCATGTGCCTCAGGCTAACCTCCTCCCCTGCAGTTATAGGAATTGCTATATGTCAGAATGATGGCACTATGCTTCCTTTTTAAAAGAGAAGTTCCTTATAGACTTCATCAGTTTTGAATTCAGTATGAGGTTGCTTAGATTATGCAATAAATTTCAGATTGCATTGTATAAACTGATTTAAGGAATTAAGAAATATGTTAATTGGTAAGTATTAATAGGCTTTATCAGTCTAAATAAGATAAGCATTATGACAATAATAATAAAATTCCCTGCTTGTTGGAGTGTATCTGGGACCAGAATGAAGACCCATTTCTGATCTAATCAGAGATGTGACCCATTTGAGAGTTGTCCTGCTCTACTAGAGTTGACAGTTTCATCCAAACCAAGAATGACCACAGTCGTATGTTTTGGACATAATGCAGGGGAAAGCTGTGGGGATAAGGTGAACTACTGTGGTATACATTTTGTTTGATGAGATGATGTTTGAGATTCAACTGGAAATCCATTATTTTCTACATCATCTACAGTAAACACTGGGAAATGAATATAATTAAAGATGGGTTACCAAGACAGTCAAGTAATAATCCAAGAGAAGACATTATTAATAATATCATAGAAAAAAGAAAAATAAAGCATTTTTTCATTTTTCACTTAAAAAGATATCTGTTGTGTACTAGACACTGTGTTAGGCACTGAAAATACAAAATAAACAAGGCAGACAAGAATCTGACCCCGTGGAGTTTACACTCAAGTACCCAAAACAGGCAATGAGTAAATAAAACAGATGGACAATAGAATACAAATAATGACATGTAATATGAAGAAAAATAAAGTAGGATAAGGATACAAACCTTATATCAAAGCTATGGTTTCTCCAGTAGACATGTATGAACATGAGGGTTGGACTATAAAGAAAGCTGAGGGCTGAAGATGCTTTTGAACTGTGGTGTTGGAGAAGACTCTTGAGAGTCCCTTGGACTGCAAGGAGGTCAAACCAGTCAATCCTAAAGGAAATCAGTCCTGAATATTCATTGGAGGACTGATGCTGAAGCTGAAGCTCCAATAATTTGGCCACCTGATGCGAAGAACTGACTCACTAGAAAAGACCCTGATGCTGAAGGTGGGAGGAGAAGGGGACAACAGAGGATGAGATGGCTGGATGGCATCACTGACTCAATGGACATGGGTTTGAATAAGCTCCGGAGTTGGCGATAGACAGGGAAGCCTGGTGTGCTGCTGTCCACGGGGTGGCAAAGAGTCAGACACAACTGAGCGACTGAACTGAAGGATATAAAGTCACTGGAAATTCTGTTTCAGATAACATGTCAAGAAGCCGACATTTGAACATGAACTTGAATTAAGTCTGATAGCCAGTTATGCAAATATCTGGGGAAAGACCATCCCAGATCAAGGAAACATTAAGGACAAAGATCTTGAAATGGATTGATAATTGACATGTTTGATAAACAGCAAGGGGTCCACTGTATCTAGGCATGGGAGAGAAACCAGGACTGATAGAGTAGTAGTCAAGAGCCAAAACATATAGAACTCTTCAGGCAGTGGGAAAGGGTTTGAATTTTTGTTCTAAATGTCGAGTGATTTGGTATAAAACAAGGAGATGATTTGAGTTAAAAAAAAAAAAAGCAGTAGTCATTCTGTATTGTTTTGAAAGGAAAAGGGAGGAAGATTGATTCAGGGAGACCAGTTAGGGCATGATTGATGTAGTTTAGATGAGACATGATGATGATCTTGTATGCCCTTAGAATTTGTAGCCTCTCCTATCAGTACTCCTTCCATGTAATAGTTTTATGTCTGTTTTGAAATCAAAACTCTGTTCCCTTCTATAGTTCTCAAATAATCACACAGCTTTTTCACTTAGACATTAGAGAGCCAGTTGAAACACTGGGTCTAGAAAACATATATAACCCAAATGTGATTTGACATCTGCAATAAATCTCTGATGGTTCCTCTTATTACTTGCCAAAACATTCCCCAATTACTACTTTGCATTTTCTTCATAAGACTCAGCATCATCTTCTGTCATCTCTAGACCAGCTGTTCTGATTGTGAAACTTCAAATAGTTTCTCTAATCACCAACCTCCCATGACTGTGTTTTAAGTTCTGAAAACAACCTGGGATAAATTTAGAAATCAAGAACAAAGCACATATGAGTCTGTAGATTTAACAGCTTGTGGCTTTTAATGGCACCTGTCATCATGTCTTTGAAAAGCTATTTATCACCACAATTCCCTACTGTACTGTTTTGAAAGAGTGGCCTTTTTATCTTCTTCACCCAAACATTTCATGTAAGCAAAATCACTAGGATGAGAATAGGAATATCATATTTGTTAAATAACTGATTTCTGTGTGCTTTGGGAAAAAGTAAAGGTTTCTGGCATCAGATATTCAGATAAAAAACTCAAAATTTCTTCCAATACTTAAAAATATTTACATCCAATATTCAGTTCAGTCGCTCAGTTGTGTCCAACTCTTTGCGACCCCATGAATTACATGAATCAGGTCACATACCACATTAGACTTTTTTCAGCTTCACACAAGCATGAACAACACGTGATACATCAGAACAGAGTGGCTGGTGAGATTAAGAGGGTTCATATTAACGGTTTATTCTATGCCATTGGGTATGAGCATCATCTATATGGGTTACAATTATGTCATTTGAGAAAGTAGAAATTTCAGTTAAACATATTTAAGCTTCCTTTGGAGTATGAACACATACACGTTTTTGAGCAATAAGCAAATACACGTTTTTGAGCAATAAAGTAGAGATCTTATCAATATTTCATTGGATGCTTCCAGGTTTAGTTCCCCAACAAAATGATGGAATGAATTACTAAGAAAAAGGATAGATTAGATCTTTAGTTCTAACTGATTCAGTACAATCCATTATCAAGATAGATTTTTACTTCTAAAGTGCTTATTAAATTAGTAACACACAATACCAAGTAATTTCGCTTATAATTTTTAATATTTGCACAATGGGATTCTATCCTATACTTTTAGAAAAATAAATCATTTTTACACATTTTAAGGACACAAGTCTGGCAAAATTTTCTTTACGATACGTGATGTTTTTACTCTCCCACCTGCATTAATAATACAAGTTTTCCTCTCCTCTTTTTTTTCCCCAGCATCACCCCAGTGTTGTTTTCTAGAGTGTCAAAGTTAGTTTGATAGCTGCTGCTGCTGCTAAGTCACTTCAGTCGTGTCCGACTCTGTGTGACCCCATAGACGGTAGCCCACCAGGCTCCCAAGCTAATGTCATCAACATGAGGTTTTTATTGGGCTCAAAATCTTGCCTGTCTGTGGACACAATTCTTTGTCAGGGTCCTGCCATCTCTTTCTCCACAAACTCTGAAATGAAAAAGGGAATTCTGTGGAATGTAACATGCTGTTGCTTACTACCATTTCACGTTATATTCACTTTGTAGAAACTACTGGCCATATCAATTTACACTATGAATAAACTCCATTTAGTGATTAATACAGCAGAAGGACAAACAAGGTATTCTATTCAACCCTTCAGGCAGCTAAACTGGTGAAGGCAAGTATAGACATGAGCACTAGCAGAGAACTGAGTTAGTTCTTTACTTTTAGAAATAGTGAGCTCAGTTTCTTTTTTTTCCAAGGAAAGAATACATCATCTGTTAGTCATAGGCATAAATGTATGCAGGTCAAAATTAACTTTCTAAAGCTTCACCCTACATACCCTGGGGGGAAAAAAGTAGAGGACCAATTGAGACAGTGTAAATGATACATGTGTTACTATCCATTTCCAATGGCAGGATATATCAATAAGTTTTCACATAGCAACCTCTCTTCACTTTCTTCTATCTGGTTAAATACAGCAGTGGATGCTTTGTTTAAAAAGGTTTTCTTTGGTTTTTCCTTAATCAGGAAGACTTTCTTCTTCTTTTCATTACACTTGGACACTGTCATGTTTTTACACAAGAATGTGAAAAAAACCCTTAGTAAATTAGTTCACAAATCAGACGTATAAAGTAATAGCATAGAGGGGATATCACCTCTGTAAGCTGCCTTGATTTAGAGTTACCAGATTTTATGGTGATTTCTATGTTAACTTCAGGTTTCAGCTGTCAATTTTACATTGCCTCTCTTCCCTGTACGTATTACACCTGTTAAAGCAGAGTGCCAATTATTTTGTACTATAGCTTGTTAGAATTTAGTAAACCTTAAGTATAGACGAAATAGAAGAAATGAGGATTTACGTGATTTATGAATAGGTTTTAAGAAAAACATACCTAGACATTTATTAAAGTAGGTTTATCTGCCTGCATATCTTATTTGAATTGCCATACTGTTTACAGAAACCACTGAGATTAGTTCATTTAGTCTTAAGGCTCATGAAATAATTTGATATAACTTGATTTAGTGAGAAAATGCATGTACAATTTGCTGTCTCTTACTTATTAATGTGTTTGCTTTTATTTGGCTGGTTTTTTTTTTAACTGAAAACTGTTTGATGTGTATATATGTTTTATTGATACTTGATGTGATACTGTGATGTTTCTTTTAATATTCAACCAGAATAATATTTTAATTCTATCAGATAAATATATTTATACCTTTATTTGTATGGATTATTGATGCATCTATGTGAATTTAAAAAAAAATTCTTTTTCTGTAAGTTTGTTTTCTCTGCCAGCTACTATACTGCTCCAAATTGTTTTTTAGATGTTCATCTTTTTTCAAGGGTAAAATGAGCCTGAAATAAATATCTTGAATATTAAGATATTCACTTAGCTCTTCTAATTGTCTAATTGGAGGGTCTTCCAGGCTCTAACAATTTTGTCTATAGCCTCTTCTGTCAGTCTTAAAAAGAAACTCAATCCATTTATCTTAGCAAATATTAATTTCAAAATCAGTGATAATCATTCAGTGGCTCAAATCTCAGTGTTCACTGCTACTAAACTGTTAGTTTTTCTAATTTATAAAATGTTTTGAATTTACCTGAATTAAAAGAAGCATTTTTAAAAGAGAAAGATATGTGTACATAAAATGAGATGTTCAGGGATACATTTTTGAAGTGTCCTTTACCTTGGAGTGGCCTCAGGTGTGCCACTCCTATTTTATACCCCTTGCTATTACATGTTGAACTGCTCCCCTTTTCCTCTTTTTCTTATACTCTCAGGTGGCCCAGCTCTTTGGAGTTTGCATGATTTATATTCTCCTCAACATTTATCTCTATGGGCGCTGCTATACATAAACCCCCTCATTCCTTAACCATGGTGCCAAACTGCAGATTTATGTTGGATTTAAGTGCAATACTAAAAGCACCTTTATGTATATCTTCATATGACCATAACTTTAGAACCAAACAGCAATATATGTGTTGTCACAAAAATAAAGATTTTTTTGATAAGTAAAAACATATTTAATATAAGGATTATTTTTGAAGAGCCAAAAAAAAGCTAAATTGAATGTAAATCCCAGGGTCCAATCTGGGTAATATTTAGTTTCTTAATGTAGAAATACAAACTCAATTCTAAAAATAATAATCTTTCATTGCATTTTTATATTGCTTAGACTTAAAGTGAATTATCAAACATTTAAAAAACTTTTCATTAGAGTAGATTTTTAACTTAATTTTACTATAGTTTTTTAATGAATCATCAACTTATTTTTTACATCTCAAGTTATAACTAGAATCTTTAGAAATAACAATATTCTAAAAATTGATTAGGTGCCCTTTACCACCCATGGCCTAGCAGTTCAAGATGGTCATCATTAAATGAATAAGGTTCCCTCCCAGTGGCCATAAACTGGAGATAAATTAGAACTCAGAAACCATTTTATTTTTAACATAATTTGATCTCAAAAGGGTAATCTTAATGAGAGTATTAAAATGATTCTTAAGACAATTCCAATTAATTTACCATGTGAGCTGGAGGCGAATGAACTATACTAACATGAAGTTAAAAAATTAGAGTTAATATAGCAAAAATTGTCATACCAAAAGCAATTATTATATTTTCAACAGAAACATATTAGGAAAACTCAAGTGACTTGTTAGTGTGTATAACTATGGAACACATTTTTAATAATCAGAAATATGAGCCAGATTGCTTTTAAAATTAGTATTTATTTGAAATAAATGTCTTATTAGATAAAACTGGTTAAAAGCTCTATCCCTGAAGTGACTATTTTTTAAAAAATTATTTCTTGACAATTTAAGACTTGTCCTACACCTCAAGAGCAAACACATTTAATATTTAGCTATTTTATTTGGTAATTATCTCCATAGGTCAAAAGAATATGAATATACTGTTGTATCAGTTTAAACCTTAACTGTCAGCTTCTTTTGTAAGGTTTTATTTTGACTCAATTTTGCTCTCTATTTTCCTATCACTATAATTATGCCTCAATTTTTATTTAAAAACATTTAGGTTTTCCATCATAACTTTTAAAATATTGTTCATTGCTGAGTCTAGGAGATTATCTGATTACATTTCCTTCCTCTGCTTTTCTTGTTTTTAAACGAGTTTAAAATTGTCCCTTTCTTGATTTGGTTTACTTTCAGCCTATGAATAACACTCCAGAAAACCTCTATAAAATGCCTCAATAATTTTTTCATATGATGATGATTTTTTATCTGATTTTCAAGCATATTTTATCTTCTGAACACCTCATTTGCTGAGACATTTGACCTTCTACTAAAACAGTCTTTGTTTTCTCTAGGCCTCGTATACAACTATCATATGGATACTTCCTTTTTTGCCTTAGTCTTGGGAATTTTTTTCATCTGTCTGCTATATGAGATCTCCTGTTTCCTTGGTCACAGTTCTATCTTGGTTCATTTCCTTGTTTTGACAGAAATTATCCTTAGGTAGCTTCCTGCAAAATAGACAGCCTAGTCAAATACTCTATACTTTGAAAGTCTAAAAATATTCTTTTCTCCTATGGATTAGGTAGTCTGAAGGGATGAAGCATTTTAGATTGTAAGTAGATTTTTACTCAAAATTTGGAAAACATTGTTCAAGATTCTTCTTTCTTCTGTCACATTCGAGAATCCGTGGAAAAGAATCCGCCTTCCAATACAGGAAACGCTGGAGATGCAGATTCCATCCCTGGGTCAAGAAAACCCCCTGGAGAAGGAAATGGCAACCCACTCCAGTATTCCTGCTTGGAAAATTCCATGGACAGAAGTGCCGTGGCATTGCAAAGAGTTGGACATGACTGAGCTATTGAGCAAGCACGAGCACACACACACACACACACACACACACATTCTGATTCACCATCCTTTGTATTGAACCTACCTTTTTCTGAAATAGTTTAGTGTTTGTCTCATATCAACCCCCTTACTGAGGGATGGTGGCACACTCCAGGGCTACAGAGATGTTTGAATATATGACCCCTGACGCTGAGAAGAGGCGATTAACACAGTTCTATTAATTTCATTGCTTACAGCCCCTGGGAGGAAGCTGTTTCTGGGAGCTGCACTTGGGTAAGCAACCAAGGGCCGGGGGAAGCAGGCTTTGTTGTACCAAGAGGTTGGACTGCTCTTCATTCCTGTGGAAAGATGTGATTGGTTTATTTAAATAAGTGTCTGGGCTGACAGGAAACAGAATCTTAGGGACAGGTAGGAAATCTGATTTCTTATAATGAGGAGGGTTGTTTGGCTAGGGACCCTCATCTGCAGGAGCAGGGCAGGGTGGGGAGCAGCCACTGAGGCAGTCCAGATTTTACAAAATCAAGGCAGTGAATAATATTAAAGTGGGGACTTAAACCCCATTTAGAAACTTCCTCTGACATTTTACATTCTACAATTTCATGGTTTTAAAAAAATGTTTTAATAGACTCTTTTTTCATTCCCTGTGCCAAGCATTTTTGGACCTTGTCTTTCTGAAAATCTATGTACCTATTTCTGAGGTTATTTTAATGATTGCTTTCAGAAGTTTCCATTCCTTTAGTTTTACTTTTCTCTGGTTTAAGTTCTTATAGTTAGATTTTGGATTGCTTCCATTTCTCTACTAATTTTCTAATCTGTTTTCTCCTATTGAACATCATCTTATCTTTTCTGTTTGTTTTCCATGAGAGATAAGACTTTACTTTCCTTACACTTATTTTTCTATATTTATAGCTATTATATTTAAAATATCAATACCTCTTTTTTCTGTTAATGATTTTTAAGGATTGTTTAATACTTCAATAGTTCTAAAGACATTACTAATACATATTTTTTTCTTTCATCATTGTCACCATTTCCTTTTTCCTGTTTGCTTGCTTTGTCTAAATCATTCATCCTTAAATGTTGGCAGCTCATTTATATTTACAAATTAGGTACTAAAAATTGATTGGAAGCTCAGTGTACATTGAATTTACTGTAGGGTAGTCAGGTATCCTGTCTGTGTGCAATAAATCTGGCTGCTGTTTTTCTGGATCTTCTTAGGCAAAAGGGCAGCTAGTCAGATATGAACTTAATACAAAAAAAAAAAAAAAAACTGCATTCCACATTGTGCAGCTACATTGGGTATGAAGCCCAGGGCCAAATACAGACTTTTCAAGTGTTGAGTTTCTAAGTCATGTCTGACTCCCTGCAATCCCATAGACAGCACCACACCAGGCTCTCCTGTCCTTCACTGTCTCCAGGAGTTTGCTTAAACTCATGTCCAGTGAGTTGGTGATGATATCTAACTATCTCATCCTCTGCTGCCCTCTTCTCCTTTTGCCTTCAATCGTTCCTAGCATCAGGGTCTTTTACAATAAGTTGACCCTTCTCATCAGGTAGCCAAAGTATTGGAGCTTCAGTATTAGTCCTTGCAGTAAATATTCAGGGTTGATTTTCTAGACTCCCCCATCTATAATCAACTTCCCACCAAGCTCTCATTTTTTGCGACAGTACCCACACTCACAAGTATGTCAGATCCTGAAGCTTCCCAAAGGTTATTCTAGGTTTTCCTTTAGCTCACCCATTCTTTCACCTCCACTCCAGCTTTAAGGTAGTTAGGTATGATGTCTTCCTCTTTGTGCAGTCTTTTATCATTTATTTCTTCTCTCGTGAATGCAAATACTGTGGGGAAGGTTTGGAGATTTATCATCCTTCCACTGAAAATGTGAGTGTACAGACTTGAATTTTTTTCTCCTGTTTTGATTTTCTTATTATTAAGGGTAATATTCTTAAGTTTAAGATCAAAGATCCTAAATTTCAAAAATAGCTTTCTTTAAAAAAAAAAAAACCACTTTGTTTTATATTGGAGTATAGCAGATGAATAATGTTGTGATAGTTTCAGGTGTACAGCAAAGGGACTCAACCATACACATACACATGTGTCCATTCTCCCTAAACGCCCCTTCTGTCCAGGCTACCACATAAAATGGCACAGAGTTCCTTTTGCCATACAGTAGGTTGTTGTTGGTTATCCCTTTTAAACACAGCAGTATATACATGTCGATCTCAAACTGCCTAACTACCCCTTCTCCTCATCCTCCCCCCATGGTGACCAATAAGTTTGTTCTCTAAGTCTGTGAGTCTGTTTCTGTTTTATAAATAAGTTCATTTGCATCATTTCTTTTTGTGCTGTGCTTCATCACTCTGTTGTGTCCAACTCTTTGCAACCCCGTGAACTATAGCCAGCCAGGCTCCCATGGCCATGGGATTCTCCAGGCAAGAATACTGGAGTGGGTTGCCAGGCTTTCCTCTAGGGGATCTTCCCAACCAGGGCTCAAACCTAGATCTCCCACACTGCAGACAGATTCTTTACCATCTAAGCCATCAAGGAAACCTTCATTTATTTTTAGATTCCGCATATAAGGAATGTCGTACAATATTTCTCCTCTGTCTGACTTACTTCACTCAGTATGACAGTCTCTGAATCCCGAGGTCATCCTTTAAACTCTCTGGGCATCACTTTCCATATATTTAAGCAACAAAAGGAAAAATTATAATGTAGACATATGACGTGTTCTGGGGGTTAAATCTGAAAATCGCTGAAAATAACTGGTGCGTGGTTAGCATATAGTAGAAGTAGAAGCTAAATGTCATACTGTTGTTTCCATTTTAAGCACCAACAACATCATCTGAAACATTTTCATCATCACTTCAAATATCTATATTTCTTTAGTCTTTCTTCTCCATTTACCTTGCTTACCATTTTTCATAAATGTAGTCTTTCTATAATAAATGGGAATAACTTTGAATTTCTCTTTATAGTTTATATACTTTGAGTGAAACGTACTTCCATTGTTTTAATCATTTCCATATTGTTGATTATCGATACAACCTCACCTCTAGAAATTACCTTTCTAGAAATCCTGTCCTATAATTGACTTTATTCTACCTAAATTTATCTTTCATTTGCAATTGAAATTTAAAATGATCCCAAACACCCATGAACCCATTATTTTTAAATAATTTGATTTTAACACTTGTAGCTTGATGACTTGTTCTCCATTCTTTAAAATCCTCAGATCAAAACCTTAGAATAAACTTTGATTTTCTGAAAACTAATTTTTTGTTTTTGTTAGCACTGTTCTATTTCATTCTTAATTTCTACTTGATTAGAAAATAAGTCTTCAAACTAGTTTAGTCATCTCTATATCGATATATCTCATTCTTGCAGTGATGCAGAAAACATTATTTCTTCTCTTTTCAGTGTCAAACACTATAACGGCCTCTGTAAATGAGTGCATTAATGGTGCTGTGTGAGGTGTATGGATAAAGTGATGAACTCAAATTTAGGAGTCAGGACTCTTTAATCTACATAAAAGCCTTTGAAAAAAAGATGAGTTGGAAAATGGTTCACACAAGTCATTCTATGGACAATTACTAAATTAAGCTGTCTTATTCATGTACATACTTCTTCAATAAGTTTCAGTTTCTTCATTTCCTGTCAAGTTAAATCTAGCATATTCAGCTTGACATTTAGTCTGTTGACAAAATGAGCCAATCATACTTTCAACCTTCCTATCCTGGTACATCTTTAGGTGCTTAGACTATTTCCAGTGTACCTGGAACATTAGAAATTTCTTCATACACTATCCCTCTCTCTCTCTCTCTCTCTCTTTTTATAGGGAGTCAGACTGTCTTTTTTATATCCTAATTTTAAGTATCTTCAAGTTTTCTCCTCTGACAATTCTGTTTGTGAAGCCCTATTTATTTCCTCATTGAAACATTTTCTGATATTTTCTCCATATTATTCCTGCTTCCACAAACTTCCTTCACTGCATATTTCAATGTCTTTTGTAGTATTTATGGTATTCAGCTTTTTATTATGTCTATACTGGATTGTAAACTACTTGAAAGCATTTCCTTTTGCTTATGTGTCTCTCATAACAAACTGTGTTGTATTTTATGTGTTCCTGTGTTCCTATATCTGTTGATTTATGTTTGATTTTTAATGTCAAGTTAATAATATAATCTTTCTTCCCCCAAAACAAAAACTTTTCTGTTTTTATTTTCATATTATTGTATCTTCAGCAATTATGCCGAGTTTAAAATCTAATTATTTTTTCCCAAGTAAAATAACAATGAAGCTTCCTGTGCAAGTATCATTACCTAGTTTCTTCAGAAGTAGGAATTATAATAAGGTATTCGCTATATAAATTTCATCTTAAGCTAAACTGCCAGGAGTCAGAAAAAAAAAATTGTCTTCAGAGCTAAGAAGAGTCTCACATTTTTAATACTTCTTAAAATTCATATCTCTAAAAATATATGCTTGGTTTTGTGCTAATTTTGTCCTGTTAGACATATTAAATAATTAATGCAAATTGTGGTTTGGTGTATGAGTACATGTATGTATAACTTATGCACACATTACCATTTTAAAATTCCATATAAAACAATACAAAGTGAAAGTGTTAGTCACTCAGTCATGTCTGACTCTTTGTGACCCCATGGACTGTAACCTGTCAAGGCTCCTCTGTCCATGGAGTTTTCCAGGCAAGAATACTGGAGTGGGTTGCCATTTCCTTCTCCAGGGGAATCTTCCTGATCCAGGGATCAAACCCAGGTCTCCTGCATTGCAGGCAGATTCTTTACCATCTGAGCCACCAGGGAATACAATACAAAGTCTGTATTAATACAAACCTTAATAAATAATCACATTTGTTTCTCTATAACACAATTATGTAGGTAATGGTTAGGTATGTTATAAAATAACATAATCCATTAAATTTGAAGCTGTTCATAGAGCATTTACACTTATGTACAATTCTTCTCAAGTTCCTATACTGCATAAATTTAACAAGATGCAAAATACGGTTCTGTTTTTGACATGTACACGCAGTAGTTGTGGTGCATGGACTTAAGTCCTCCACAGCACACGGAATCTTCCCAGACTGGGGGGTTGAACCCACGTCCTCTGTACTGGCAGGCAGATTCTTATCCACTGAGCTACCAGGGAAGTCCAAAATGCAAAATATATTTAACTGAACTTCTTAATAGTTATATTCATTATTTCTATATTTGTTCCTTTTAAAATGTGTTATTTGCTTTTAATTTATGTCTTTTCCTATTTCTAACAGAGTTAGTCATGCGTACACACGTCGGTTCAAGGGCTTCTTGTGGAAACAAATATCTGAATACATATAGAATGGCTTGAGTGAAAACCCAGGATGCTACCAAAGAAAGGAATGAATGCGTAGTATTTCCTCCCAGTCGGCACCTCTCCTGAGATTAGATTTATGCCATTCCATTTGCCACTTAATAGGTATTTTAGTCATAAGAATGGACCAATATCGTGTCTTTTTCAGTCTCCATTACAATTTCTGTGATGAGACTATGGTATGGAAATGTTAATGTTTTATATATTTTGACAGTAGCAATGTACAATTCTATTTTGACCTTTCCAGTGTGATACAGATCGATTAGCTGGGCACTTTATTTCTTCCTTTGTCTACTGCTATAATAGTCTATTAAGAAAAAAGGGCAAAATTATCAATCAATCAAACTTTCTAATGTTTTAGATAATAGTCCTCCAATTTTGCCTTGTTAAGATAGACATATATTCATTGTTTAAATATACCCATAAATATATTTATGTCAGCATAGTGTTCTATTATTTTTAATATATCATTATAAATTTTTTCTTCTGAATTTTAGTTTAATATCTAATCTCATGGTCTCCACTGCCAGTTATAGAATTTATTTTTTAAAAGCAAGAAAATAGCTTTTAGCTTCTATTTCCTAGGAATTTGGGGTGCTTTAAAAAAAAAAAGATTTTTCTAGGTATGTTGGACAAAGTAGCGGAGTCACAGGTATTATTCAGGATAGTAAAAGATCTTGAGGTTTCTGCACATACAAGCAACATGACTGAACATTTGAATGCATACTTTAAAGTTATTTACTTATGATAATGCAGACAAAGGAAAGAACAATCCAAGTCTCTCCTTTTTGGAGGATCCACATATTACTGTATAGTTTAAACTGATTGGTTCTTATTTGTTTTGTTCAAAGTTATCTCTGTTCTGAACACCAAACATTCCACTCTGAAAACTCTATATGCAGTGTCAAAATCACTGCATTACAAGTGGGAGAGAGGTTTAATAAGTAGTGTCCTGCTGGATCTGGCTCACTCTTAAGGAAATCAATTAATAGCAATACAGTGATTAACAGCCCTGTAGGCTGGGTTCCCAGAGTCAATAATTTCCATTTTCACCACTGCAGGGATACATAAAAGAAATACAATCTGTTATCCTGAAGTTAAAACTAGTGTTTTTGCCACCTATTTGGCAGCTTTCAAAGCATTGCAAATTATTGAGGGTCACTGCTTATGTAGTCCAGGTGGCTATTATGCTTTTGATTTCCAGTAGGAACATATTATTTGAATATTTGGAACATAAGTATAGTGTGCACCTCTTTTCAAAGTGAATTTAAAAATGTAATATAGTCTCACTATTTTGGGAGGACCCAACATGGTTTGAGATGCTATAAACAAAAAGAACTGGAATTTCTTATCTTTTCCCCTGATAACGTTTGACTTTCCCTCCATTTTTCTAACACAAAGTAGATTACACTGTTTTGTTAAAGAAAGGAGAAGAAGAAAAGTTATAAGCTGACATTTATTTGTGTTTATGTGGAAGCAATGATACAATTAAACACGTTAAACTCATAAACCTGTAACCCTGCAGTGTTCCCTTCCTAAGTTATCTCAAGAGGAAATCTAGGCATCAGCATGGTAACTTTGTCTCACATACCATCTATACCCAATGGATAGTCAAGGCTGCACTTGCCCTCCTTACCTTCTCTGCTACCACTGTCTCCTACATTGAACTTATATCTGTCCAGTTCTCAATTTGTGACAGGCACTCTGTCTTGAATTTCACCTGGATTTTTATACCTATTTATGGTTGCTCATCGGAGAAGGCAATGGCACCCCACTCCAGTACTCTTGCCTGGAAAATCCCATGGACGGAGGAGCCTGGTAGGCTGCAGTCCATGAGGTCGTTAAGAGTCGGACACGACTGAGCGACTTCACTGACTTTTCACTTTCATGCATTGGAGAAGAAAATGGCAACCCACTCCACTATTCTTGCCTAGAGAATCCCAGAGACGGGGGAGCCTGGTGAGCTGCCTTCTATGGGGTCACACAGAGTCGGACACGACTGAAGCAACTTAGCAGCAGCATGGTTGTTCATGCCTCTAGGTTAGCCTCATCCATGACCTTCACGTCCCTGCTGTTAGATCATCTTAATGTCTCTAGATACAAAATTTAAAAGGATTCACATATCTTTTAAAGTTTGGATCCATAATCACATATTCCTTAAAGAATTGGCTACTATTTAAAATTACCCAACAATACTAAGAAATCAGGTTCTAGACTACATTATTAGCATAAATTAGTCTTTATGCCCAGGTTTCATTTAACTGACTTGCCAATTAATTTCGTTCTTCTCAGTCTTTTTAACCTACCAATCTAGATTATATAGCCCTACTATGTGCGCCCGTAACAACTTGTGCTTCCTTTTATTTTAGCACTGATCACTTTGCATTTCTGTTTTATCTTAAGTAAACCTTTAACTTTGAGATCATTGTAGGTTCATAAGTGGTGGTAAGAAAAAATGCAGAGAGATCCATGAGCCCTTTATCCAATTTCCCCCTCTGGTAACATATGCAAAGCATATTACAGCCTGGGTGTTGATATAATCCACTAATCTCACTCAGGTCTACTCAGATTTATTGGAGTCTTTGTGTGTGTGAGCATGCATATTTGTTTATATGCAATTTTAGTACAAGTGTAGGCTTATGTATCAACCCCATGGTCAAAATACAGAACAGCTTCGACACCACAAGGATTCCTCAGATGCCCTTAATGTTATTCCCCTCTTTGTTTTAACTTATTCTGATTGCATAATAAACTCCATGAGATTGGGCCTATTGCTATTTAATAAATATTGGTTATCTTCTGGTTGGATGCTTTTGTGTAGTGTCTGTGTATGTGCATGTGTGTGAATGTTTGGATGGATAAACATATGTATACAAACATACAAATATAGTTCTTTGAATTTGCTTTTTATTAAGTTGATCTTGATGAAAGTTCTTATCAATATCTTTGATTTCACATCCAAATGTTTTATTTCTTTTAATATAGTAATTGCTATTTAATGCTACAGCAGAGCACTTTGTTGGAAAGAGTGTGGTGTGTGTTGTGTGGTGTGATGCTAGAAATTTGACCCTAAAATGCTTAGTACAAATTGTGGCACACAGAATACAGTGGTTTTGGAAGCTTGGATATCAGGAAATGTGTGATTTAGCACTTCGCATGATTACTGTGATTCACACATATTTGAATTCATGCTAATGCTCTGTGCTAAATTCAGTTAGGTGCCAAGATTTTGAATTTGGGTGCATCCACAATATTTTCCCCTTTTCTGTTTATCTGCTTATTGTGATTGGCAATTACCAGCAGCTGTTGTGCACATTTGCTGATAATAAGAAATGTTTAGAGTTCTGTATCCAGTTTCTCTTGCTTCAAACCTTCTGTGAAAATCAGCTTATCTACATTTGGCTTTGACTCGGTAAGATTATCTTTGCCCTGTGAGTTTAGTCCTTCCATCATGGGTATAAATCACTGTGGTTGAGCACACAGAGATGGTGGCTAGAGAGAACAGGCAAGAACAGGGCTCATTCTGGCTCAGTAATTGGAATCAACCCTCATCCCTTATAGTAAAGATTTAGAGTTGGTCATCACACATGCTTGTCTGTATATTTTTGCATTGTTAACTGGTCCCTGGGGTTAGAAGACTGTTTTTTAATAGTGCTTCTATGAAGAAGATCCAACCACAAAATGCTGCAAATGGATTCTGAGAGATTCCTCATATTTGGATGTTAGTGCGAGTGTGAGGTTACCAAAGGAAGATTTCAGAGATAGTCAGCAGGCGTTCTTCGGTTCCATTTGCACAGTTCAGTCATGATATGTGATCTAGAATGGTATATCTTGAAGCAGAGTCTAAAAACCCACATTCTCTTATCCAGTTCATGTCCCTGTGAGTATATTTGTGCCAGAGTAGATAATACAAGAGTGGCTAAGACAGAATGAGACAGATCCACTGATTGAGAGGAAATGGTAATCTTAATTCATCTTAAGTAACTTCTTTAGCAAAGCTCCTATCATTTACTTAGGTTAACATGGAAATATGGTTCCCCACACTCAAGTTTTAACAGACTGTATATTAAACAGTTTATCTGTGTCAGTAGCGTCTACTCAGTAATCTGAAATACTTCAAATGTTTCTAAAGCCATTTTTGTTTAACTTTAGGTAAATGAGTTTCATTCTGTTAGCTTCAGCAGAAGAAAGGATATTCATTCATAATTCCATAATTCTCAGTCTGAGAATGATGAAATAGTTGTAACATTTGCTGGAGGCTTTTAAAACCTTTGATGTCCAGGTAATACCCTAGACCAACTAAGCTGGGCTTATGGGAATGGGACCCAGGCAGCAATATTTCTTTCAAAGTTCACAGGAGATTCGAAGCCGCAACCAAATTTGAAAACCAATGATTAATCAATCATTTTTAGGTAGTCATATCAAAATAGTCATTGTCTCTGCCTTTTGGGGTTAGAAGTCTCTAATTTGTTTGCCCATCGCTGTCATATTGATATTTTTCATTTGCTCTGCATTACCATCATAAGCACCCCCCCTTAATGGTGAGCTCTAAATACTGACAAAACATTTTGTAAATAATTTTTTGCAGAAAATCTCAGAGCTCTTATTTCTGTGTCCTAACCCATCTTGACAAAACTCATGATGGGTTTTGTGTTAGTTTTAAGTATGAGAGGCATATAGTTACAGTCACTAAAATGTAAAGAGAGCAGTTTGATCTTTGACAAGTACATGCATTCATGTTCACCCTTCAATCAAGATACGCATTTTCACTGTTCTTACTTCCATCTCCGTGCAATGCAATTTTTAATGACTGGATAGTTTTGGTTTGTATGAGTACATGTATGTTTGTTGGTGTCATATTGATATACATTTGTGCCATTTCTATTTCCTCCAGTATAAAATTTAAAGTCAGTATCTACTTACATATATATCTGTGCATGTGTACAAAATTTCTTCAGGGTAGATAGCCAGAAGTAGAAATCTTCAGTCAAAGCACATGTATCTATTTACTTTTAATAATACCTCCAGTTTACCGTAAAATCTATTGTTTTAGATGGCAGGCCAATTTTCCTTCAGGTTGTGGAACTAAGGATTCAAATGATGACCACTATGACCATGTAGAGCAGGGCTTTACATTGGACTGTGAATGCTGTAGTGTTTCAGTAGAGGAGCTGACTTTTCCTTCTCACTTATTGCTCTTCCATATTTATTGTGAAAGTACAGATTTAATTTAGGCTTTGCTACTCTTTCCCCAACCCCAGTAACCATGGAAGAAGTCCCCATCACTTTAAGTTTAGAAGTTTATTTAGAGGTAGACATAACAGTCCAGCTCTTCTTATAGCCTTGAGTGGTTGATGTATTTCTCAAGCAGCTCTTCAATTAAGTACTTACACTCAGCTGACTTTTCGTTGTTTCTGAACTTTGAGTTTCTTAGCAGCGTCCATGGCAAAGTCTGTTCTTACTTATGCAATAGTTCTGTTTTGTGCCTGTTTTGGCTTTTTTTTTTTTTTTTTCAAAATATGGTATCATTGGAGGAGGCAATGGCAACCCACTCCAGTACTCTTGCCTGGCAAATCCCATGGATGGAGGAGACTGGTAGGCTGCCGTCTATGGGGTCACACAGAGTCGGACCTGACTGAAGCGACTTAGCAGCAGCAGCATGGTATCATTTGTTTTCTATTAATTTCTGTTACCTTTCCATTTCTTGCTTTACTGCTATTATATATTTAAAATATCCTTCCTACTAATTCAAAGGGGTTGAATTGAAAGTTGGTAGAAGGAAATAATAAATGCATGTGTCCTGTCTGTCTTCTGCAAACAGAATCCCTATTTTGCTTCTGAGAATCACAACTCATAATTTCAATAACTGTGATCAACTCATAATATAGAATATTGAATATCTCCTCAAAATTTTATTCTCTTGTATATAGCATTTGATTTAAACTATTTGCTGCTGCTGCTGCTGCTGCTGCTGCTAAGTCACTTCAGTTGTGTCCGACTCTGTGTGACCCCATAGACGGCAGCCCACCAGGCTCCCCCATCCCTGGGATTCTCCAGGCAAGAATACTGGAGTGAGTTGCCTTTTCCTTCTCCAATGCATGAAAGAGAAAAGTGAAAGTGAAGTCGCTCAGTCTGTCCGACTGTTAGCGACCCCATGGACTGCAGCCCACCAGGCTACTCTGTCCATTGGATTTTCCAGGCAAGAGTACTGGGGTGGGGTGCCATTGCCTTCCCCGAAACTATTTGCTAATATTGGTATATTCTTACTAAGCATTTTTGATTGTATGTGCATGCATGTATGGATGGATATATATCTGTTGGAGTTCAGAGGGAGCTTCAAACTAAGATAATCTTTGACTCAGAGTCATGGCTGAAGAATGAATAGTGCTTGATTCTATAAGAAGATTATGCAAACCTTTGCTGCCTTCTCTGCTTTTCTGAGATTCCTGTAACTACCTTTTCTGGATAAAAACATAAAATTAAAAAAAAAAAAAAAAAAGACTTCAGATTTTCAAAATCTTTAGGCACCAAGGCATTTCTGCTCCTAATCTCATTCAAGGTGTGAGAAGAAATGGGGTGGCTTAGATGAATTGTTAACAGGTCACAGTAAAAACACAAGAAACCACTGACTTAAGAGAAAAGCAATAGAATTTAGTGTATCGGAAGGCCTATTTCCAATTTTTATATTTAATGTTAATCCAACTATTGCACAAACGTTTTGCAGCAAAGTGAGCATTCATAAAGGTCTTCTTTGATAGAAGATCCTTCTAGATATTTTAGTATCTTGATCATGGCTAACCAAAAAAGAATTCAGGGTAGGTTTTTTGCTTTCTTTTGATTTGCTTTTGCTTATCTGTAACAAAATGTAAGATAATGAAACGGGAAGAAATTTGCCTTGGCTTATTTAGTGGCAACCCATAGGACTCCTTCATATGCATAGCTCTTAGACCAAAGGAGGTCCGGGACTCTGACCTTGAATGTGCATGGCATAATATATACAGCTGGATAAATCAGAGGTCTCTAGATCATCTTGGGAAATTTTAGTAACTTTAGAATCATGACCCTTATTAATAATTTTCCAGTTAGGTACAAAGATATTTTAATAATATATAAAACTATGGCTTATTTATAGGTTTTACATTTTCTAAATGTTTAACATTTTATGTACAAATTTTGATAACTGTGCTTCAAAAGAACACACTAATTCAGCATACATATATGTGTTGAAATAGAGAAAAGTTCAGGTCCAAATTAGGGTGTTGTCATTTTGAACCATTATTGTAAGAGTTATAGAGAAGTATTATAAAAACTTGATTTTCACATATTTGAAATACATGATTAAGAATATTAGGGCACTTCAACCAAAAAGTGGTACTTTAAAAGAACTCTCCATTAAAATAGAACATTTTTCCTGGGTTAATAATGGTGCTACTAGTACTTTTAGATTGTTTGCAAAATGTAACATTAACTAAAAAGCAAAAATAAAAAAATATAAATATGCTGCTGCTGTCCGACTCTATGTGACCCCATAGATATACAGTTGTTTAATTTTTGATCTGATCAAATGAGTTTATTTGATCAAAAATAAGTGAATCATATTAACACTGACAGGCTGTTTATCTGTAATATATACATTTCATAAAAACAGAATGAGAACTTACAGATTCTGTGCAAGGTACAGTAGGATAAGCTGCAGTAACAAATATATACAAAATGTTAAACACTTAAGCAAAAAACAATGTTTCTAATAATCTAGGACTGATATTCGCAGTCAATGAGAAAAGATATGTGCATGTGTAATAGCTGTCATGGTGAGATGATCGTGGGGGTTCTTCTTGCATTTGAATCCCAGACTAATAAAAATCTTCCGTCTTCAACATGTGACCTCTCTATTCTAAGCAACAGAAACAACAACAATAAAAAAAGAAGGGGGAAGTTTAGCACATCGAAGAGTGCTCACAGGAAACTTTATGCGTCTGTCCTAGAGGTAGCACATAGTACTCCCTTCTCATTACTCTGATCGTAATTTAGTTTTGTAGCCACATTTAGCTTCAGTAAAGGTCAGGATGGTAATCTCTGCAATGTGCCCAGGTGAAAAACAAGAGANTGGAAGGCCTATTTCCAATTTTTATATTTAATGTTAATCCAACTATTGCACAAACGTTTTGCAGCAAAGTGAGCATTCATAAAGGTCTTCTTTGATAGAAGATCCTTCTAGATATTTTAGTATCTTGATCATGGCTAACCAAAAAAGAATTCAGGGTAGGTTTTTTGCTTTCTTTTGATTTGCTTTTGCTTATCTGTAACAAAATGTAAGATAATGAAACGGGAAGAAATTTGCCTTGGCTTATTTAGTGGCAACCCATAGGACTCCTTCATATGCATAGCTCTTAGACCAAAGGAGGTCCGGGACTCTGACCTTGAATGTGCATGGCATAATATATACAGCTGGATAAATCAGAGGTCTCTAGATCATCTTGGGAAATTTTAGTAACTTTAGAATCATGACCCTTATTAATAATTTTCCAGTTAGGTACAAAGATATTTTAATAATATATAAAACTATGGCTTATTTATAGGTTTTACATTTTCTAAATGTTTAACATTTTATGTACAAATTTTGATAACTGTGCTTCAAAAGAACACACTAATTCAGCATACATATATGTGTTGAAATAGAGAAAAGTTCAGGTCCAAATTAGGGTGTTGTCATTTTGAACCATTATTGTAAGAGTTACAGAGAAGTATTATAAAAACTTGATTTTCATATATTTGAAATACATGATTAAGAATATTAGGGCACTTCAACCAAAAAGTGGTACTTTAAAAGAACTCTCCATTAAAATAGAACATTTTTCCTGGGTTAATAATGGTGCTACTAGTACTTTTAGATTGTTTGCAAAATGTAACATTAACTAAAAAGCAAAAATAAAAAAATATAAATATGCTGCTGCTGTCCGACTCTATGTGACCCCATAGATATACAGTTGTTTAATTTTTGATCTGATCAAATGAGTTTATTTGATCAAAAATAAGTGAATCATATTAACACTGACAGGCTGTTTATCTGTAATATATACATTTCATAAAAACAGAATGAGAACTTACAGATTCTGTGCAAGGTACAGTAGGATAAGCTGCAGTAACAAATATATACAAAATGTTAAACACTTAAGCAAAAAACAATGTTTCTAATAATCTAGGACTGATATTCGCAGTCAATGAGAAAAGATATGTGCATGTGTAATAGCTGTCATGGTGAGATGATCGTGGGGGTTCTTCTTGCATTTGAATCCCAGACTAATAAAAATCTTCCGTCTTCAACATGTGACCTCTCTATTCTAAGCAACAGAAACAACAACAATAAAAAAAGAAGGGGGAAGTTTAGCACATCGAAGAGTGCTCACAGGAAACTTTATGCGTCTGTCCTAGAGGTAGCACATAGTACTCCCTTCTCATTACTCTGATCGTAATTTAGTTTTGTAGCCACATTTAGCTTCAGTAAAGGTCAGGATGGTAATCTCTGCAATGTGCCCAGGTGAAAAACAAGAGAAATAGGAAAACAAAAACAAGAAAAACAATATGTATAATTAACTGATTCCTGAATTCAAGTTTGCTTTCTTTATGTCCATGGATCTTAAACACTTGAAGAGACTATTTTGTTTCCTCATAAATATGATCTGTTACTTCTTTTTAAAATGAAACATGCCGTTTAGCTCTTACGTGTTGCATACATGAATATATGCATGTGGACACACACGTACACATACAGAGATTGATTTTGTACTTGCTGCTGCTAAGTCACTTCAGTCGTGTCCAACTGTGTGACCCCATAGACGGCAGCCCACCAGGCTCCCCCATCCCTGGGATTCTCCAGGCAAGAATACCGGAGTGGGTTGCCAACTTGGAAGAAGCCGAACTTGAAAATCTGAAAGGTAAATTTTCTGACTCCAGGGTACTGGTTTAGTTTCCCCTTGAGCAATCAGCTGTGCTGCATCCTGCCAAGGTAAGACATGGAGACAGGGGAGGTCTTAGGAATGGGAGAAGCTGCAGGATGTGGCCTCAGAAAGAAGCAGCCCATTACGCAATCACTTGTGCAGTAAGTACAGTCACAGCTCAGAGAGACTTCCCCTCTTATGAAAAAGGGTGCTGCCAAAAAGTAGAAACAAGGGACTTTTGAGAAATTAGGAGCCCGAGACAGCACAGAAGCAGGTAAGAGAACCCTTGCCATCTTACACAGCTGTGGTTGCCTCCAGACCTGTTTCTAAAGCTTCTCTATCCTTTGCAGAAGGAATTATGGAGCACAGAGATTTCTGATTGAGCACAGTTAGATTTCAAGGACTTAACCACCTACTCATGAATCATCTTTCAAGAATCTTCGTACACTTTGAAGACTCTCCCTTCCATTTTCTGTTTTGCAGGCCTTGAAAGTATTATGCCACAAGCTTGGAATGTTCTCCTTTTTTCTACCTCTGCCACCCCCTCAAGTCTGTTTAGCTGAAAATTGTTTTCTTCAGATCCCAATAGTTTTGATTCTTTGAACATCCTAGGCTGAATGAGCTCCCCCAAGTCAGAGATGCCCCTTTAGCAGTCTATATTTCACCTTGGAGACAGATGCTGTACTTCCATTGTTCTGTTAAATGCTTGCCTTCCCCTAATAAACTAGAAACTTCCTGAGGACAAGGACAAACCACATTACACCACCCAGAGCAGAGCACAGACACCCCTTGGAAACAGTAGGTGCAGTAAATAGGGCAAAAAAAAATTTGTTTTATTATATATCTCCCATGCATGCATGCTAAGCCACTTCATTCCTGTCCGACTCTTTGTGCCCCTATGGACTAGAGCTTACCATGTAGCTTCTCTGTCCATTGGATTCTCTGGGCAGAAATACTGGAGTGGGTTGCCAGGCCCTGCTCCAGGGGATCTTCCTGACCCAGGGATCGAACCTACGTCCCTTAGCTGCACTGACAGTTGGGTTCT
>SJYX01002676.1:549486-664648 GCA_006410675.1 Oreotragus oreotragus | reverse complement strand
AGGTTGGTCATAACTTTTCTTCCAAGGAGTAAGCGTCTTTTAATTTCATGGCTGGAGTCACCAACTGCAGTGATTTTGGAGCCCAAAAAATAAAGTCTGACTGTTTCTACTGTTTCCCCATCTCAGGGACTTTACAAATCCTTGTCTGGTGTTCACAGGTTTTAGTGTTATAACTTTGTGTCTCTTGCTGTGTTTTCATAGATATTTCAATTGGAGTTCAGTAGCCTCAGCTAGCAGGCATTATTTCAAATTGTACTCAAATTTGGCATTGTTTGTGCTATATATTTCATCATATCAATAGGTAGCAGAACATCGTGGAAGATTTTGGCAATAGATTGACTGCTGGCTTTTCCTTGTGAGGCTAAAATTTGGGTATTAATTTATATTTTTACAGGTATTTGAAATATTTTATGAAAGGTAGGTAATGCAGTGTCTAGTAATAGCTTAAATTCTGAATTTCACAGTTTTTTCCTAATCATTTTTTCATTTTTATGATAATCAAATAAGCTAACTCACTTTCCATATATTTTCAAAGTATTTGGTCACAAAAAAAAAAGTTTTTAAAATACTGCCACGTTTAGTTATACTTTTCAGGAGAGAAGTACTTTATAGTTATATGTCAGTAATAACCTGATGGGGCTTCCCAGGGGGTGCTGGTGTTAAAGAACCCACCTGCCTATCCAGGAGATGTAAGAGACACAGGTGCGATTCCTGGTCAGGAAGATCCCCTTGAGGAAGGGATGGCAACCTCTCCAGTATTGCCTGGAGAATCCCATGGACAGAGGAGACTGGTGGACTATAGTCCATAGGGTCGCAAGAGAGTCAGACACGACTGAAGCGACTTAGCACACAATAACCTGATGGATAATCCTACGAATGTCCACCGGCTATGTCTTCTTTTGGTGATGTCTTCTCAGTGCGGTGCAAGCCCATAATAGAATTCCATACACATGCAGACCAGGAGCCTACATGTCATTAAACTCTTTTGTGAACAGTTGGCATCAAGAGTGTCTCGAACTTTTCACCTGTTTTAAGTAACTCACAAAGATATTTGTCACCCAGCTTCTCAGTTCCTAGTATTGTTTTTCTGTCTTATTCTTTTGAAAATAATTTACTTTCACGGATCCTTTTATCTTTTTAAAAGCAGAAAGAGGGTCTTTAAAAGCACCAGACTGGGCCAAGAAAAAGACAGAATAATGCTTCAAAGGAACAGTGAAGTGCAGTTTGAAACTGTGTTACAGCACTGGGAGCTGCTCAAACACAGAAAATGTGCTCAGGCTTATGAGGGCTGCCCGCGTGCACCGTGACTCCTCCAGTCACTCCTATGGAAAGTTATAAGCAGCGATGCACTCACTAAATCACAGCTTTGAACCCCAAAGAGGCGTCTCTCTTTCAGGGCAGCACTGCTGATATTTGGCGTCAACTTAGCTAGCTTTTGACCCTTTCCTCTCTGACAGATCTCTTATTTATATTATGCCTTCCTGTCTTAAGGGTGCTTCTTTCACTAAAATCACAAAGGAAGGGGAAAGAGAAATATATCAGGGGTTTTGATGCAAGAATCCATTCAGTGCTCGCTCCCTCTCTTTCCTCAACTCAGAGCCACAGGATAGCGATAGGAAATGTTATTAACCACCTACAAAATATACAGTAGCCACATAAATAAGCAGAAGACTAAGTAGGATTTTTTCGTCATGCCCATAGAGAAAACATGATCTCTTTGTCTACTGATAAGCAACAGATACCTGAACACACAGGGCTTTAAATCACCACCACTTGAACATATCTCGTTGTTTTGTGAGGCATAAATATGCACACAGGGATGATTCTTCCATTCCATGCGACATCAGCTCCTTGGTAACTGTATTTTGGTGGCACCTAGACTGATTTCGACGGTCTGTGATTTTACTCATCTGTCTGGCAATCTTGGGAAGGGGGAAGGCTGAAGGCTGAACTCAGCTAGATCCCCCTGCAATGTAATCTTAGGACTTCTCCAGCTCGTCTCCCCAAATAGCTGGCCATCTTTCATGGTGACTCAGACTTCCAAGAGGCTAAGGTCGCACTTGCTGCGTGTTTTAGAGCTTAAACACAGAGTGTCACCAGAGCAGTCTTGAGCCAGGCCACAAGGAGAATAAGAATATACCCAACTCTCAAATGGAAGAACTAAAGAATTGGTGGCATTCTGTTATCCATTTCAGGACACCATGTATTTTTAGGACTTAATAATAATATATGGAAAAATAAATGTCCTTCACATTGGTTCCATGTATGCACTGAGCTCAATAGTGTTTATTAATTCACCATTGCAGGTGGCAGACAGGAATTCACATTTTAGTACAGTCATTATGTATCCCCTATCTTGTGTGTGTGTTTGTGTATGCAAGCAAGCATGCAAGCCTCTCCTTCTCCACCCCTCCCCAAATCATCTGTGTTACAGAAAAAATCTGAGACAGCTAGACTGGATTCCAAAGCATTTTAAAGTGGTCTGTGGTAAGAGTCAAAGAAGATAATTTATCTCTAGGAAACAACATGGCATAAGCCCCATACAATCAGCAGTGGGTTAACCAAGTGTTATTTTAAATTATAAGTGAAAAACAAATTGCCAGTGGTTTATGAACCAAGGCATAACCTCTCTGAGTTCATCCTCTGTTTTACCTTTAGCCAAAGACATCGGAGGGAAAGACAGCAAGATAAGAGCTAGTAAAGCCGAAAGTGGTGATAAAAAGAGGAAAATAAGGTACCTGACAATAATAGGAATACAATTATTCAAAGGAAAGGAAGAGGGAGTAAAACATGAAAGCAAAAGATGAAAAGAAAAATATAAGGAAAAAGGAAAAGAAAAGGGAGAGAAAGGAAGCAATACTAGTTACTTTTTTCGTCTCAGATAACAGATAATCTGTGTCCTACCAGGTATCCATCAACACAAAATGTACTTTATTTCCATGATAGCTATCCCCAGATAAATTATTAAGCGGTTATTAACTAAATACTAAGAGGGAAGAATTCTTTGTTTTATTTTGTGGACTTTCAAGTACTTGATATAATGCTAGAAACTGTATCAGTTCAGTTCGGTCGCTCAGTTGTGTCCGACTCTTTGCGACCCCATGGACTGCAACACGCCAGGCTTCCCTGTCCATCACCAACTCCCATAGCTTACTCAAACTCATGTCCATTGAGTTGGTGATGCCATCCCACCATCTTATCCTCTGTTGTCCCCTTCTCCTCCTGCCTTCAATATTTTCTAGCAACAGGGTCTTTTCCAATGAGTCAGTTCTTCGCCTCAGGTGGCCAAAGTATTGGAGTTTCAGCTTCAGCATCAGTCCTTCCAATGAATATTCAGGACTGATTTCCTTTAGAAAGGACTGGTTGGATCTCCTTGCTGTCCAGCGGACTCTCAAGAGTCTTTTCCAACACTGTAGTTCAAAAGCATCAATTCTTCGGCGCTCACCTTTCTTTACAGTCCAACTCTCACATCCATATATGACTACTGGAAAAACCAAAGCTTCAGCTAGATGGACTTTGTTGGCAAAGTAATGTCTCTGCTTTTTAATATGCTATCTAGGTTGGTCATGGAGAAGGCAATGGTACCCCACTCCAGTACTCTTGCCTGGAAAATCCCATGGATGGAGGAGCCTGGTGGGCTTCAGTCCATGGGGTCACTAAGAGTTGGACACAACTGAGCGACTTCCCTTTCACTTTCATGCACTGGAGAAGGAAATGGCAACCCACTCCAGTGTACTTGCCTAGAGAATCCCAGGGTCAGTGGAGCCTGGTGGGCTGCCGTCTATGGGGTCGCACAGAGTCAGACACAACTGAAGTGACCTGGCAGCTTGGCAGCAGGTTGGTCATAGCTTTTCTTCCAAGGAGCAACTGTCTTTTAATTTCATGGTTGCAGTCATCATCTACAGTGATTTTGGAGCCCCAAAAATAAAGTTTGCCACTGTTTCCATGGTTTCCTCATCTATTTGCTATGAAGTGATGGGACCAGATGCCATGATCTTAGTTTTCTGAATGTTGAGTTTTAAGCCAACTTTTTCACGCTCCTCTTTCATTTTCATCAATAGGCTCTTTAGTTCTTTGCTTTCTGCCATAATGGTGGTGTCATCTGCATATCTGAGATTTTTTATATTTCTCCCAGCAATCTTGATTCCATCTTTTGCTTCATCCAGCCCAGCATTTCTCATGATGTACTCTGCATATAAGTTAAGTAAGCAGGGTGACAATATACAGCCTTGACATACTCTTTCCCCGCTTTGGAACCAGTCTTTTTTTCCATGTCCAGTTCTAACTGTTGCTTCTCTACCTGCATACAGATTTCTCAGGAGGCAGGTCAGGTGGTCTGGTATTCCCATCTCTTTCAAAATTTTCCAGATTGTTGTGATCCACACAGTCATACTGTATGCTTAATATTAAATCCAGGTTACATGAAAGGAAGATAATTCAATCTAAATATTTGCCCAGGTTAGGATATAATGAATGGATCATAGGTATTGGCTTTTTATATCACCTTTGTAGATATCGTCTAAGTAAAGAAATGAAAAAATTAAGATAACTAGATATTGGTCCTAATTATTAGATAAAAGCCCGTAAGTTCATTTTCACTTCCTTGGTAAAAAACTTGCAAACTTGATTGAGGATATGTCTACAATGAAAAGGTGAGTATTAATATTAACATATATCTAATGAACATCATCCAAATCAAAAAAAAAGTTTTTTCATAATGCACATTTACCATATTCATCACAGTGCTTATGACACACACAAAGCTATTTTGCCCTGTGGCATAACACTACCGATTACTACAGTAACACTGTAACTTGTTTCCAGTCCTCTCTCTTAGGAATCTAATGTGAGGTTGCCATCTTAAGAAAGGCTTTTCTCAGAACCTCAGCTTATTAAAAAAAAAAATCTACACAAATTTATTCTGGGATTCTAAGGGCACCTTCAGTTGAACATAAAGAACCTCTTATGAGTCTAGCTTAAGAAATACACACCCTCTAATTATACACTATTTCTCTTTTATAATGAAATTTTATAATGTAGTATATAAAGTTTAGGAACATATACATCCCAATTGTATGCAAATCCAAAAATGTAGCTTGACAGGTATTACTGTGTATCTGTATGTCTAGTAGAAATGATTCCTGGAATGTAGTTATCTTCTTCATATGACCATGATTTTGTACTTGTTTTGTCAGTTTCTGGAATCAGTTATAATATGTATATAAATATTATAAATAGCCCTCATTTGAAACTATCAAATTACAATGGCTGTGTGTGCATGCTATGTCGCCTCGGTCATTTCCGACTATTTGAGACCCCATGGACTGAAGCCCTCCCGGCTCCTCCATCCATGGGATTCTCCAGGCAAGAATACTGGAGTGGGTTGCCTTGCCCTCCTCCAGGGATAATGGCTGTATATAAACATTATTAACTACTAGAGAATTTAACTAGAGCTTCTACTTCAAGTGTTTGAGTGTGTGTATATATGTATATGTAGTATATGTAGTAATTTTCTAGGAATATTTGAAGGTTTATTAGTGCTATAATATTATATACCTTAGTAATAGTTTAAAAAGTTTATCTAGAGCAATCTACATCAGATATTTCAGAGAAGAAGCAAGAAAGATATATTTATAAGAAATATTATATTAATAAAGAACAACAACTATATTGTTCTACTAAAGCTCTTCCAGGAAGGAAGAGTCTCCACTATGTATTTAGACATTTCTGATTTTTCATTGTTTCTGGTTCAAATAAAAACAATCAGAAGAAGACAGATACTTTAACTTATTATATGTATTTCTCACAAATTTATCTTCTCCAAAATTCCCTGATATTTTCATACAATATATTTTATATAGGACATTTCAGAAATTGTGTTTTAGGCATGCCTGCTCCCTACCAACCATCAACTTCAGAAGAAATATCATTGTATTCAAAGCTTTATTATGTTTATTATGTAATGACTCAATTGCAAAATATTCTCAATTAAATTTTAGAATCAAAATTCCTTTTTCTTCTCTTTAAACTCTGAGCTTAATTTCAAATTTTAAATATATGTGGGAGAAAAAAATGCATGCATAAATGGCTTGTTGACAAATATGAAAATTTAAATATTAATCTAATACTTTCAAGATATTTAAATTAACACGTTCATACATATGTATTTTGGACAGATAAAGTAGTGTGTATTGTATATCTGGTATTATGATAGGGGCTAGAAATTTAATAAATATATGTTGTGTACATAGTTTTAAAATATGTCCACCTTGAATCAAAGTATGTTCTTTGATGAGATGAAACAGTTCAAATATGATTCTTTAATTCCAAAAGAGGCTAACAATTTTTGCAATTTAAAGAACCAAAACAAATATTAAAATTAAATCAGTACTCCTCTCAAAGTCAGAAAAGAGTTGAATTCTCATTTAATCTAACATCTCATTTAATCTACTAATCATTCTACATTATCCTTGATATATAAAAATTCAACTATTTAAGAGCGATCTGTTTCATCATTTTCAAGTACATGTAGGGCAAAACTCTTACTTAAAATGAATAAAAACCTGCTGTTTGTCATTCCCAGATACGTGGAGGTGGGGGAGGGGGATGTAGACAACGTATCTAAATTCTAAATATTTAATTATGTATATCCCTTAAGTATATAATCATTTACTTTTTACTTTAACATCTTTATTTTCCACTGGAGTAGAATTTCCACAAGGATAAGGATTTTATTTTGTTGACTGCTGTCTGTCAAACATTTAGAATAGAACTTGCCCAATTAAAAAGAAAAGAAACAAAGAAGTCGCTCAGTCGTTTCTGACTCTGCGACGCTATGGACTGTAGCCTACCAGGCTTCTACATCCATGGGATTTTCCAGGCAAGAGTACTGGAGTGA
The DNA here is from genome assembly GCA_006410675.1 of Oreotragus oreotragus. Classification (NCBI taxonomy): domain Eukaryota; kingdom Metazoa; phylum Chordata; class Mammalia; order Artiodactyla; family Bovidae; genus Oreotragus; species Oreotragus oreotragus. The sequence goes on along the minus strand of SJYX01002676.1, from coordinate 657,750 downwards.
GTTGCCCTTTCCTTCTCCAGCCCACTAACAGGTGTTCCATAAATAACAGATGAACAGATCAGTGTAATAAGTATACAGGCGAGCATGGCAGACGCTGTTGAGGAAGCAGAACATTGCCCTGGGCCACGTGAGCCCACCTGTAGCTACAGCCGTTTTCCAACACACTGACTGCATCTGTATCCCTTCTCTGCCTGAGGGCTTTCTCCAGCACCAAGGACACTTACTCCCCACTCAAATGCAGTTCTATAGTTACGGGATTCATCACTCTAAGAGCTGTGCTCCACCAATGCGGGACGAGTGTTAGCAGGTAAATGCTGGAGTCTGCTTTCCTCTGGCAAAACAGTCCTGGGGGTTTGTTCCACTGTATTTTTCAGACCTTCCCCACGCCGAGAGAGGATTGAGCCTTAGTTGTCCTTATGAGCGACTCCCTTATTAATATAATTTTTATGAAATTTTCTCTGTCCTATTTCCCCCAGATGTTCACCTGTGCCTGTCAGGACTACACTTGGGAGAACCCAAACTGTGGACATTTAAGTCATCAATGATATTTCCTCTTGGCAATAGTTAGTATTACATCAAGTTGAGTTAATGAGCAAGTTCATAGGAATAAACAGCTTAATTTGTTTCTGTCTGAATTAGGAAAAGAGAAAATTTGAGAGGCATCAAAATTATGCATTAAAATAACTTGGTCAATACTTAAAGCACAAATAGATTTCAAATATGTTTTGTACAGCAGTGTGCATTTATATTTAGTCTTTATGTCAGCACCTGTCACCCTGCTACTTCTAAGTGCCCTTCTAACTTAAATTGTAGAGAACTCATCTTATAAAAAACAGTTTATCATTTCATATTTAATAATTATCTTTCCTGAAGCTTAAATAATTACATTTCAACACATAGTTAAAAACAACAAAATCTTTAATCTTGTATATTTCTTGTCAACAAGGGTTTTTAGACTTTGTGCATAAGCATTCCAAATATTATTTGTTGGGGTTTTCAACTATGTTCGATTTTTTAAATACCTCTTTTTGAAAATATGAACTTTGAAAAAGTAATATGGAATATAACTTATTTTAACCTTAAATGAGGAACAGCAAAACAGACATATGTTTTTGCATATGTATAACTTAGCAGTGGTAGTTTTTGATATTTGGTATGTTTATTTTGTATGATTTTGTAAAGTGATGTAAAATGAGATATCTTCCCTGTTACCTAAGACATTAATTTATGTGATGAAAAGTGAAAAAAAGAGGATTTTACATTTAGTGAGAGATTCTATCTTAACATCTCTCTGTGTATATGCTATTAATATATAAGAAGGTATTATTACAATGACTATGCCTTATTGCTAAGTCAAATGATTATAATGGGTTGGTTGGTGTTAATGTAAAGCACCATAATATAGTGTTTGAAAAAGACAGGCAAATTTATTTCACTTTTCTGTGCTAGTTCTAAATTAATAGTCAGTGTTTACAAGAAAATTCTTATAATTCTCTGCTCACACTCCACTGACAATCACTTGTACATTTCACTGCAATGGAAGTGAGACATAGAATCTAATCATGTTACCAGAAAGGAAAACACATTTTGAAGTACCACTAACTATTCCCTAAGGAAATAGTTAGGGCTTAGTCACAGGTATAAAATCATTTCATATAAATTTAGAATTCTTGATATTGGTATCAGTTTAAAAGACAGTATATATTGCATTCATCCCCACTGAGTTTGCTTAGTAAGTTATGTTTGACCAGCTCTTATGAACAAAAATAATTAGTAACAGGTTACTAATTAACTACTAATTAATTCTTCTAAAATTCAAAGAAGTTTACAAGTAGAATGTCTCTTGTAGGTATGTATAACTGCTTGAACATATATTTATTTCAGAATTATTACAGAATCACTCTGATTCATAACACTGTTAAGTTTTTTTGTAAAAGCTGAAATATAGAAATTACAATTATTGCACATATTCCTCCCTGGTGATAAAATTAGTGGCATTGAGCCCAAGCCCAGAAAAGACAGCTTTATTTTTGAATGAGCTTATGTGTACATTAGTAACATAACAAACAAATAAAAATCCCAAACCCTTGCCTACCGCTACTCCTTAGAGAGCTGAAAATATCTAGTAATTTCATCTTTCAACATAACATAATATGTTGAAGAAATTATTTAGCCAAAACAAACATTGTTAGAAACATTTACCTGATTTTCATATTGTCATAAACTTTAAATATTTATCACTATGATTATTATTTAATAATAATTGTCTCAGCCTTTAGTTTCAGAAACATCAAGCTTCTTTGCATTGTTCTAATATGTGGAGATTGAAGACTATATAAAATTGATCATTTGCATACAAAACCATAGCATTAGTTTTACAAAACAGAAAGCCAAAATGAGTCAACTTGATAATAATTGCATCTAGCTTAGTGAAATATTTTTGAATAGTGCTTATTTTTGAAAGAAAGTAGGCTAGGCGAGGACATAAAAATACAAGGGTATTTATCTAGTTTACTAGGTTTATAGATTGTATTCTTTAACCATGGTTCTTCTTCCTCACTCTTGCAAAGGTTTCATATGGAAAAACCACAGACTTTTGCCTTGGCCAGGTAGTTTTTTTCACCAATAGAAGGTGGACAGAACAGAGTTTGCCACTGTTTCCTTTCACCACCTCAGTTTTTCCATCTTCTATCTTGAGGACACATCATATGTAAGATACACTCCTTCATACTGGTTCCCAAAGCAAGGAGATGTGTGAAGCAATATTGCATCCTACATCAAAATCTAGCAAAGATAAGCCCAGTAGAGCTCTAAAGAGTCACAACACATTGTTAAACATGAAAGCAAGATAGAAATGCAAGGCATTGTAAATGGCAGTGTTGTCAATTGAACGTTATGCATGAGTATAATAAAACTAGCCAGTACAGACATTGATATCAGATGTAAAATGCTGCCATAACAAAACATAAAGTATGTGGCATTGCCATTAGAGATAAATGGTGGTTGGCCATTAGGCTGCTATTATAGACAGAGAAAAATTCAACCTGTGTATAATAGTGGAACTAAATTTGATAAAATTCTATCCTGAAATAACTTGGGGTAGAAATGTTCTTAATGGATTTCTGAATGAGGGCACAGAAGTCCCTTGAGCTAAAGTGATGTGTGCTAGTTCTGAAAAGAAACCTTAAGATGTGTGGCATGTTTCTATTTACCTTTCTTGCACTCTTCCTTCCTTCATGAAAACCCCAAGTCCCAGATGAGAGGTGTGTTTTCCTTCCCACAAGGAGGAGGCATGTGGAACTGACTTACTCCTAATACTTACCTTGTAGCCAATCTCAGCAGAATCTAGCAGAGATAATCTCAAATCCCAGTGCACACATCTACATACTAACATGCCATCCCTGGTTTACTTGTCGTTATTAGCTTTATGAACTTAAAAATGAACAATGTAAGAGTTCAGTTTTATTCAGGGTCATGACTATAGCCAAGGAGATAGCCTCTCACTAACTCAGAAAACTGCTCTGAAGAGGCAGGAAGAGGGCCATTTATGTACGGTTTTTGGCTGAGGAATACATGTATCCAAGCATATGTTCCTAGTAAAAGATTACTGCTAATCTCAAGTTAATGATTTTTAGTGATATTCTGTGTATAGGAAGATGTAGTTATTTGGGTTCATTAAAATTCTTCCTCAAATCCATATCAATCTATCTGTGGAACCTGTTTTTCCAAACTACAGAATGCCTTGTCCTGTTTTTCATCCTGAATTCCTTTGAGGGTGTTCTGCTGATCAGCAACCGCACAGGTTACAACTCAATCTTTGTCGAACTAGGAAGTAAAGTAACACTCCTTGGTCTTTGCTTATCCCTTAATCATCACTTTTACTTTATTTTGATCATTTTCTCTTAGAAAGTACCTTGTTTCCTAACAGTATTTACTCTTACAAAAAAATAATTGCACATACCTTTTATGGCCAGTACCTTTCAACATAAGTTAGAAGTATTTGCAAACAGGATAGATTCTGCTTCATATGCATCCATTAAAATTCTTAATTGTTTCTTGGTTTGATCTAAAATGTTAAAGTCTAATCTTAAGTAATCTTCAGTGTGCATTAGGTATCCGTGGGTGTTCTAGCTGTATGTTTAAGTGATTTAATGGATAAATTTAAATATTCAGTCTTTCCAGTTACCTTCTCAAAAAAAAAAAATCAGAAACTTGCTTTGGTTTAAAAAGTCATCAAAATATAAAATAATAAGAAAAAGAAACATAGTGTAGAGATTTTTTTCTAAACCTAATTAGATACCCTGAAACATTAGATAACTTTAGTAAAATCCATGCAATTAGTAATTTACTTGAAATAATCTAAACGTAACCTAAATATAAAGGCTTCCCAGGTGGCACAGTGGTAAAGAACCCACCTACCAATGAAGGAGAGGTAAAAGGCACAGGTTCGATCCCTAGGTCAGAAAGATCCCCTGGAATAGCAAATGGCAACCCACTCCAGTATTCATGCCTGGGAAAATTTCATGGAAGGAGGAACCTGGTGGGCTACAAGTCCATGGGGTCACAAAGAGTCGGACACAACTGAGCACACATTCACAACCTATACATTAGAAAATAGCTTGGCACTTTGTTTCTTTGGTAAGCATTTTAACCTTGATCATTCTTGGTTAAACTGGAAATCTTTGAATGATCTCACGATCACTTTTGGCCACAAGGAATACAGTGAGTTAGACACTGTACAAGAGAGGAGATCTACTACACAGCTTTGTAAAGAATCAGGGCACTGTTTCATGTACTGTCGGGCCATAGCACTACAGACAAATTTAGGGGGAAAAAAACTGAGGTTTATCATCATCTGAAAACTTACCACTATGATAGAAATTTTATTACACAGATATGGCATGACCAATGAAATCAAATAATTAAAATTCATTTTCACTGCCAAATATGTATTTTGTTATTAAAATATTTTGAAAACAAAGATTTTTTCCTTTTCTACAGTAATACTTTTAAATTTATGAAATGATTACACTTGTAACCATTTAAACATTCATCCTATTATAATTTTGTCTTTATATTGCATGGTGCTGAATCATGTCCAACTCTTTGCAACCCTATGGACTGTATGTAGCCTGGCAGACTCCTCTGTCCATGGGATTTTCCAGGCAAGAATACTCAAGTGGATTGCCGTATCCTCCTCCAAGGGATCTTCCCGACCCAGGAATCAAACCTACATCTCCTGCACTGGCAGGCAGCTTCTTTACCTCGGAGCCACCTGGGAAGTCCCAGGTTGTCCTGATATTACTGCCCTGTAAAATATTTTTATATATATTTAGAAACTCCTTATTTTAATATATAATAAATATATATTATTTTGATATATAAATATTTTTAAGTACTGTTTCACCCAATAGATATATGTCTCTGGGAAATCACTTAAGATTCTTGTAAGAAAGAAATTAGTTATTGGTTTCAGTTAGCACTTTCTGCTAAGTTAGCTGGTATTTGAATTGCATATAATATTCTCATTAAAAGCACACATTAATAAATTATCAAGAGATAATATTTTAGCAGGCAATGTTTAAAAGAGTTTAATTAACTACAAAATGTTTCACAAATCAGTCATCTATAAACGACTCCTTGAATATTTTTCCTGATTTCAGATTTTAGATTAGTATAATAGTTACAAAGTTTTAAAATCTACTACAATCAGCCATATGCCTCAGAATCTTTCCAAACAAAGTACTGTATACTAAATCACACTTTTCATGATGCTTAAAAAGGTAAATGTTTTTAAAATGCATGTTATAAATAGCTATTATGTAGTATTTTAATCTAAATTTCAGGCTACAGAAATACTGGTAATGAGATAAAAATATATAGTTGAAATAATAGCTTCAACTGTTTCTTATAAAATGATTGTTAAATAATTTCTGTATCCATTTTGAGTAACCTGGTTTTTCTGAAGGTGGTTTTGTTCCTGTGTTATCTTTATATTGGATTGAATCAGTAATTCTTCCACTCAGAATATTTTAAATCTATTAAAAATAGATAAATCTCAACCTATTATTACAGTGCAAAGTGAAAGGAATTCATTTTTGTTTCTATTGCCTTGTTTAAGTGTTGGCAGTATTGTCACTCATTTAGTTATTATGAATAAAATTAACACACAGCAGAGTATGTAATATATAATACTTATTATGTAAATATTTGTGCATTTCCATTTCACTGGGAAATCCTCATTTCATTCCCATTTGATCACCAGCATTGTTTCCAAAAGTCCTATTTATTAGTAAAAATGGTTTTATCTTCATACTTAGCAGTGCCTATGAAGAGTAGAAGCTCAGCTGGTAAAGAATCTGCCTGCAATGCAAGAGACCCCAGTTCAATTCCTGGCTTGGGAATTTCCCCTGGAGAAGGAATCAGTTGCCCACTCCAGTATTCTTGGACTTGGTGGCTCAGATAGTAAAGAATCCACCTGCAATGTGGGAGACCTGAGTCCGATCCCTGAGTTGGGAAGATCCACTAGAGGAGGGCATGACAACCCACTCCAGTATCCTTGCCTGAAGAATCCCCATGGACTGAGGAGCCTGGTGGGCTACAGTCCATGGGGTCACAAAGAGGCAGACATGACTGACTACACACACATGAAGAGTAGACGAAATAGTCTGATTCTGTGTGTTGTATAAAGGAGACCAATCTATATATGTACACGTATAGGTTACAACAATTCTCAACATGTGTTATGCAGCTGTATTCTTAGAGAAATATACGTGGATGTATGTTTATGTATCAGCATATTATGAAAAAGGGAAAAGGACATGCATTTTATTTTTAAATATTAATTGGCTGTGCAGGGTCTTAGTTGTAGCACATGGAACTTTTGATCTTTGGTTGTGGCATACGAACTTTTGGTTGTGGCATGTGGGATCTAGTTCCCTGACTAAGGTAGTCTGATGTATATGCTTTTTAATGAATAAGGCAGGCTTTACTAGAGTACAAATGTAAAGACAGCAATAATAATGTGTAGTTTTGGTTGTTTTGAAATGACTTTCCTCCTCAAAGGTAAGTGAGCCAAATCCAAAGTTTTAATTGGCTCTATAATTAAACTTCAAGTTCTTAACAAAAGTCCATTTTTTGAGCTACAGTAAAAATGGGCACCAACCCTTACAGGCCCTGAATCTTTTCTCTGCCCTTTGTTAGCCAAAACCCAGGCTCTGCACTTTGGGAAACTCCCCTTCATCCACTATTCCCCTTGACCATGTGTGTGTGTGTGTGTATGTGTATGTTAGTCACTCAGTCCTTTCCAACTCTGTGACCTCATGTACTGTAGCTCTCCAGGCTCCTCTGTGCATGGAATTCTCCAGCCAAGAAAACTGTAGTGGGTTGCCATTTCCTTCTTCAGGGAATCTTTCCAACCCAGGGATCAAACCCAGGTCTGCCACATTGCAGGCAGATTCTTTACCATCTGAGCCACTAGGGAAGCCCTTGGCCATACCTCAAGTTAATATTTTGAAGCATGACATCTTCAGGATTGTACCACCTTTAAAACTTACTGCTCATGTAAGACTCAGAGTCTAAATGATTTCATAAGTCAAAGGTGTTTTTAGTTTAGCCTTATAATTCATTTACTAATAAGAGTCCTTTACACAGTTACTGGGCTTCCCTTGTTGTTCAGCTTTTAAAGAATCCACCTGCAATGCAGGAAAGCTGGGTTTGATCCCTGGGTTGGGAAGATCCCTTGGAGAAGCGAAAGGCTACCCACCAGTATTCTGGCCTGGAGAATTCCATGGACTGTATAGATCATGGGGTCGCAAAGAGTCAGACACGTATGAGCGACTTTCACTTTCACACATTTACTCGGCATTGCATTCACCACTAAGCACACCAAAGTTCTTTCTTAATCATAGATCTCAAATCTGCATTATTTTTCTATCACTTTGCTCCCATGTGTCCTACTTGAGTTCAGTCCTCAGAATGGTCTCTGCTTCTCCCTCCCTCCACTCCCTTTCTCTCTCACTTTTTTCATTTGAGATATTTTATCAAAATGTTGCTTCCCATGTCCCATTGTTTGGAGTTAGAACCAGTGGCTTTTCAACCCTGAAGAACTTCTTACCCTTCATCTCTGAGTATAAACTGGCCCATTTCTCCATGTGTTAGCTTATCCCTTACGATGTGTTTTAAAATCTATCTCATAGAAGCCAGCACACCCTAACAAGCTTTTTATGTTCTAAGTCCTGCCTTCGAGACTCTTCTGCTCAAGTGGCTGACCCAGCAAATGCATGTTTATTTCTTTATTATTTCAGGTGATGACTTAGTAACTCTTGTAGCTTCAAACATGGATTGACATTTTTAAAGTCCCCAATATTAATCCCCAATGTGGCTAAGTCAATGCCATATTTTTGCTTTTTGCCAAGGCAAAACCCTGCTTCAGAAAGTTACTTTCTTTATCAGTTGTGTGTATACATACATACTCAGTCATGTCTGATTTTGCAGCCCCAAAGACTGTAACCCACCAGGCTCCTCTGTCCATGGACTTTTCAAGGCAAGAATACTGGAGCAGGCTGCCATTTCCTACTCCAGGGGATCTTCCCAATCCATGGATTGAACCCATGTCTCTTGCAGATTCTTTACCACTAGCACCACCTGGGAAACCCCTCTATGTTAGTTAGGCACTGTATTTAATAATGGGAAAGAAAAGCTATTCATCAAATAGCCTTTTTCCTGGTATTTCAATGACATTAAAAAGAATGTTCAAGAACCAGTTATTTTAGGTAAACATGTAGAAAATGAAAACTATGAAAGGCTGCTTGAGAATAAGAATGAAATACAATGAAGGTGACACCCCCACCCCCCAAAAAATACAAGATAAATCATCGCTTTAAAATACTTCCATTGCATTTTTTACAATTGCAAATTAGGGGTTATGTTTCCCTAACTAAATCTTCCTCCAGATATCAAAGAAAGATGAAAAAAGATGCAAAAAGGAAAGCCTTCAAATAGAACGAAGAAATCGGTTCTTTACTACTGAGCCAACATCTTCACACAATCCTGACTTTTTAGATGAATAATGAATCACAAAAAAGTTTACAAATGAATGATGCCTTTCCCTCTGAATCAAATAAAAATAAAACAACTGTAGGATAGAAGTTGTATAAATAACAAGGGGTTATTTAAAAACTAAAGACACCCACAGCATTTTATTCAAGGGTGGTGAGAGTGGCAAGTTTGAGTAAGGATTTCCTAAATGTAAACAGAGGGGGAAAAGGAAATTCTTTTGTTGAAATGAGCTTCAAGAAATTGATTTTTACTAATGATAATAAATAGAAATGTTCTCAAGGAAGCAAGTTCAAAAGGTAAATGAGTCCAGGAAATCACAGCCTCATTCAGAAATTATTCCAGCTGTTATTTTTTCCATGTATATAAAGAATAGAAAAAAGAACAATAAACCATCTAAACTCAGATCTACATAATAATGTGGAATTTAAATTCACTGACATGGAAATAGGAGAACAAAAATCAGGATAAAGGTAGTTCAAAGATATACTTCTAGAATACAAAATAGAGTAACATCCTTTAAAATATACTTTGCATTTATGACAAACTAAAGCATCAACATTTTATTTGGCAGTAAGTGGAACAGATTAGATACTAATGATAGCAGCTAACATGTACAATTATTTTTAATGTTTTATTTACACATTTATTTTTCCATTGGTAATAGTAATACAATATGTGCAATACGGAAAAACAAACCTGTATGTTACTCCTGCCCTGGGTTCTGATTATCTTTCTAGGGGCCACCATTGTTGTCAGTCCTTGTTCATGCTTTCAAAGATAGTCTCAAAGATATTTCAGGTATGTATAAGCATATACGCATATACAGTTATCCACATATTCATGTTTAGACAGGCAAAATGTAGCCCACTGTACACAGCATTCTGCATATTTATATATATTTATTTTGCAATATATCTTGAAATTTTTATATATGTAAATATACAGCTTCTCTATTCTCTTTAATAGCTACATATGTAAGCATATATATGTATACCTGTGTATGACTGTACTATAGTTACTGTCAGCCTTATAATAATAAAGATGAAATAATACAACTGCCATGTCAGCCGACATGGGATATCTTGATTTCAATAAATATTTCTAACTGCCAAAACATAAAAGGACAGCAGTGCCTATTGCCTTACTCTGTCAGAATATATTATCAAAATGTGATTGTGCCTAAGAAACTGTGAAAAATGGCATCTCCTGATTTTAGGGTTTTTTTTTAATGAATGAGATCAAATACTCATATGGTTGAAAGCTATTTATATTGACTTTTAGTTGAATTAACTGTCCATGTTGTGTTTNAAAGGACAGCAGTGCCTATTGCCTTACTCTGTCAGAATATATTATCAAAATGTGATTGTGCCTAAGAAACTGTGAAAAATGGCATCTCCTGATTTTAGGGTTTTTTTTTAATGAATGAGATCAAATACTCATATGGTTGAAAGCTATTTATATTGACTTTTAGTTGAATTAACTGTCCATGTTGTGTTTTCATATTACATTAATGGATATATCATGTTGATGTTTTGAGTATATTTAAAAATTAGAGAACTTAGCCCTTTTTATGTGATATAAGTTGCAAATATATTCTCATTTTTCAACTTGTCATTTTTATGTATTTCTTCCTCGTGCAGATATTTTACATGTATTTGAAATTATCAGTTTTCTTTTATGATATCTAGATATCATGTCAGATTTGTTCACTCTAATATTATTATAAAATTATCCAATGTTTTTGAAAGTTAAGATTTAATTTCTCATGTTTAAGTTTCAGATTTATGTAGAAATATGAAATATGTAAGGTGGTAGAAAATGAAACTTTGCCTTTTTTTTTAAACTAGCGTATAGTTGCTATACATTGTATTGTATACATTAATGTATGTATGTGTTTATATATGTATGTAATGTATATACATTATTATTGTATATGTATACATTATTGTATTACTGTATGTTTCTGCTGTACAGCAAAGTAAATCAGCTATGCCTATACATATATCCCCTCTTTTTAGATAATTCCCTTCCATTTAGGTTACCACAGAGCACCTAGTAGAGTTCCCTATACCATACATGAAAATTCACTTTTTTAAAAAAATGTTTTGTTTTGTACTGGGGTATATAGCCAGTTCACAATGTGTGACAGCTTCAGGTAAACAGGAAGGGACTCAGTCATACATATACATGTATCTGTTCTCCTCCCATCCAGGTTGCCACAATGAGTTGGGAACCTGGCTTTTTTATGATGACAATCTGTTGTCCCAGTTGTCTCCCTGGTAGCTCAGATGGTAAAGAATCTGCCTGAAATGTGGAAGACCTGGCTCCAATCCCTGGGTCAGGAAGACTCCCTGGAGAAAAGGAGTGGCTACTCACTCTAGTCTCTAATATTCTTCCCTGGAGAAATCCATGGACAGAGGAGTCTGACAGGCTACAGTCCATGGTGTCACAAAGCGTGGACATGACTAAGTGACTAACACTCAACATATGTTGAATAATTTTTACCTACTGATACATTAAACTCAAATATGTTTTTCTAGATTTTCTATTCTGCAGTGTAACACTTTAACATATTGTACTTTCAGTATCAATTTTATTTCAAACTTTGATAAGCCAACATAATTTCTCTTAAGTTTCTATACTGGCTTGACTTTTCATATTTTTTTTTGTTTTTAAATTTCTAAATTGAAAAAGTTGGTTTTGGTGTTAAATCTACAAAAATTTACAAACTTAGGGAAAATTAAAATCAGGAAGTTTAATAGTCCTATCAAAAAATATGGCATGTTTTTCTGTTTGTTTATATAATTTGTGTTCCAGGATGGCATTTTCTCTTTCTCATGTTGTTTTGGTAGTTGAAATTATCATAGATTTATATGCAATTGTAAGAGTGGTTTTTTTGCCAGTTGATATTATGTTTTTTGATCTTTATCCTGCTGATGTGGTAGATTACATTAATTGATTTCTGAATGTTAAGCCTGCCTTTTATACCCAGAATTTCTTTTTTTTTTTTAAGTCACTCAGTCATGTCTGACTCTCTGCAACCCCATGGACTGTAGCCTGCCAGGCTCTTCTGTCCATGGAATTCTCCAGGCCAGACTGCTGGAGTGGGTAGCTGTTCCATTCTCCAGGGGATCTTCCCAACCCAGGTCTCTTGGGGATTCTTTACCACCTGAGCCACCAGGGAAACCCAAGAATAATGGAGTGGGTAGCCTATTCCTTCAACTGGGGATCTTCCCAATCCAGGAATCGAACCAGGGTCATCTTCTTTGCAGGCAGATTCTTTACCAGCTCAGCTACCAGGGAAGCCCTATACCTAGAATAAATTCCAGTTAATTGAGGAGATAACATCTTAATACACTGTTGGATTTCGTTTACTAATGTCTTGTTAAGTTTCTGCATGTATACTAAAGAAAGATAATCTGTAGGTTTCTTGTAGTGAATTTATTTGCATAGGTATTAATTATTGAATCAGATTACTTAGTAAATAGAGGTAGTCATATCATTGATTTCTCCTTATGTAAGTTTTGGGATTTGTGTTTTTTAATCCTGTTTCATCTAAGTTATTACATTTGTAGGCATGGAGTTGTCTGTGTTATTCTGTTATAATCTTTTGTGGGATTATAGATTCATGAGATCAGAAGTGATAACCCTCTCTCATTTCTGATATTAGAAGTTTGTCTCTTCTCTTCTGTTTCCTTGGTTAGATCAGCTACAAGTTTTTCAATATTTTTCACCTTTTCAAAGAACCAACTTTTGGTGTTGTTGATTTTCTCCAGTGTTTTCTTGTTTTCAATTTCATGTGTTCTGCAGAATTTATTATATCTTTCTGCTTGCTTTTGATTTAAAATTGCTCTTCTTGCTCTAATTTCCTAAGGTGGAAATGTAGACTATTGATTTTGGATCTTCTTTTGTCATATATGCATTCAATAATACAAATTTCCCTCTAAGCACTGCTTTTGCTGCATCCCACAAATGTTTGTTAGTTGTATTTATATTTCCATTATATTAAAATATTTTTCTCGAGAATTTAAGTCAAATATTAAAATTGTTGTTTAATGTCTAACTGAGGATTTCCCAGCTGTCTTTCTGTTATTGATTTCTAGGTTAAATCCATGTGTTCTGAGAACATGCTTTGTATGATTTCTATTTTATTTCATTCATTAAGCTGTTTTTTATGGTACATAAGGTGGTCTCTCGTGGCAAATGTTCCATATGAACTTGAGAATAATGTGTCCTTTGCTATTGTTGGATCTTGCTTTTCTTACGTGTTATTTTCAGATAGCAGGAATTTTCTGTAGGAGAGAGGTCCTTTATTCTTTGCTTTCCTCAAACTAGCCAAGAGGAACAACTCCTTCTCCCCTGCAGTCTGTTTCATCACCCCTGCCTTTCTGCCTCACTGAGGGACTGATTCCTTCACAATTCCTTGTCTGTGTAATTCCTCAGTAAACATCATCTCCTTTTCTTTAAAATCATCCCAGACCATGCACTGTTATAGCTATTGTTTTATATAACAGGAGAATACTCCACTTTTCAGAGATGGAAGATCCTGTTAGTTCTATAGGACTACCTAACATCCACAGTGGTAAGTAGATCAATATACTGTAGTCAGATACTTCAAAGAGTTAGTTCAGCAGGCCCACTTATTTACATGAGAATTGATTGATGTTACTCTAATAAGAGTAATTTTCTAAAAAGCATCCTAAAATAAAGTACTTGGAAAATTTTATTTTTAACAAATAGCCTAACTAGGTGCTAAAAGTTTAGGGAAATGTGTTGATCAACTGCAGGGTACAGAATAAGTAATCAGAAAAAGAATTTGTTCAAAATTAAATAAACACTTTGTAATAATATGCTAATTATAAAACCAACATTTGAAATCACCCATTGTATGTTTTGTATAAAATGCTTGTTATAATGAGTCTAATTTTAAAAGAAATTGAGATGCTGATGAGGTAATGGAGCTGAAATGATCTCAGTATTCTTTCTCTTAAGGAAATGTGCTCAACAGTCATTTATAAAATGCATATCAACCTTCGGTAAGCCAGGACTGTGGAAGAAAACTATAAATGGGGTAGAAATTAAAGCAGCTGGTTCAAAAAAGATACCTTTAATATTTACATAATTGTCTGGTACTGAAGTGTATATATTTTAAATGGGTGTTATTTACCTAATAATCTATAAAAAGTCATCTGATTCTATCATAGATTTTTTCCTTATGCCTTATGCCAAAGCCTATTAGAGCCTTTCCAGTGAAATATTAAACTGTTAGGTTATAAAACTTACAAATGAGCCATTACTGTCTATTAGGTCAGTACAGGTGCTCTGTATGGACCATCTCTAGGTTAAAATGGCTTATAATATTTCAGAGATAAAAATATCAAGTCTGTATTAAAATGATTTACTATAAAATATGCTATAAAAATGAAATACATACGTTTTCCAAAAAAAAACTTGAGACATTTTTGAAAAATGTGTAGTTTCTAAACTTTTTTAAAAACATATTTGAAAGAATTATTGTACAGCTGTAAATTTTTTAGAAAAGTCTATATTTATAGATTATTCAGATGCTATTCTAATTTATTCCCAGTTGTGTGGGAATAAAGCTGGAGGAATTATCCTAAATTATACCTGAGACTGGAATTCAAGACCAGAGATGAAGGTGGAGAATTAGCCATGTCAGAATTCAGGAGTTCAGAGATCTGAGTTACAATCTGAGCTCTGACACTAATTGTAGAGGCATTTTACTCATTGTGTCTTCAGTCTTACTGTTTCTGAAATAAGGAAACTATAATTTCAAAGGACAAAATATGGGTTAGTTCAGTTCAGTCGCTCAGTCGTGTCCCACTCTTTGCGACCCCATGAATTGCAGCACGTCAGGCCTCCCTNCAAAGGAGCCTGGTAGGCTGCAGTCCATGGGGTCACGAAGAGTCGGTCACAACTGAGCAACTTCACTTTCACTTTACACTTTCATGCATTGGAGAAGGAAATGGCAACCCACTCCAGTGTTCTTGCCTGGAGAATCCCAGGGATGGCGGAGCCTGGTGGGCTGCTCTCTGTGGGGTCGCACAGAGTCGGACACGACTGAAGTGACTTAGCAGCAGTTCTGTGGCTCAGTGTCTGGAATCAGTTTTGAAAACTTCTCATCCATTATTACTTCAAATCTTCTGATCTTTTCTCTCCCCTCTACTCTGGCATTCATTAAAAATATTTTACACATTTGAAATTGTCCCAGAGTTCTTGGATATCCTTTTCTATCTTTCCTTATTCTGTGTGTTTCACTTTGTTTTGTTATAAACTGTGAGGAGTAAGCATTCTCTAATATTCCAAATAAATCTTTTATTTTGTAGTGGCTCTGGTAGGGAACTATGTTCTGCTAAAGTCTTTTCCCCTGGCAAGTATGCCTTTTTATGGTGAAAGTTTGGACATATTACATACTGTTAATCCTGTCTTCTCTCTCCCAGCACCATGAAGCATCTTTCTTGGATCCTCAATGTGAGAAATTGGTACACTTTCTAGACATATTGGAGTCTCCCAAAACTGTGATACTGAGGACTTCCTCATTCTCACACTAGTCACATTCAACAATCCGTCAAAATTATCTAGTGTTTCTACCACTTTCGGGCTCCAGTATCATCTGTTCCAAGTAAGCAGATCCCAGTCATTAGAGCTCTCTGGAAACATCTGTTTCTACAGATTAGGAGTATTGCAACCTCAGTTCTGTGATGTCTTAGAAATCATTGATCTTCTCTTTTCCCTCCTGTTTTTTTTTTTTTTTTTGATATAAGGATGGTGTAATGATTTCCAAACTCTTTACATGTAAGAAATGAAATGTAAAGTATAACTAAGTGCTTTTAGCATAAAATTCTTAACTAGGGGTTCCCAGATGGCTGGGAAAATCCAATGGACGGAGTAGCCTGGTAGGCTGCAGTCCATGGGGTCGCTAACAGTCGGACAGACTGAGCGACTTCACTTTCACTTTTCTCTTTCATGCATTGGAGAAGGAAATGACAACCCACTCCAGTATTCTTGCCTGGAGAATCCCAGGGATGGGGGAGCCTGGTGGGCTGCCGTCTATGGGGTCACACAGAGTCGGACACGACTGAAGTGACTTAGCAGCAGCATAAGCCCCATTCAGGAAAATTCTTAGAAAAACAGATCTCTAGAGATTTTATCAAGTTTGGGATCTGGACACCATAATATTAAAAACTACCCTTGGTGAATCTTTTGTACAACCAGGTTGTAGAAACTAATGTTCTCAAAAACATTATTTTTGGCTAGAGCTACCAACTTATTATTTTCTAACTTTTAAATGTCTAATATATTTTAAAGCAGTTATTATCTTAAATAGTCTATTTTCCATTTTCCTTCAAGAATATGATCCCACAAATTACTATAATCAAACGGTTGGTTGTCATCAGTGTCTCAAACTTGACTGAAATTGAGGTATGGTATCAAGGTATCCATTAAAATTCTAGAAAGTCCTTAAAAAAATGATACATGGAAGTATTAATCAGTTTCCTTAAATGATAGAGCAATCCATTAATATCATTAGAAGGAAGGAAATACCCTGCGACATATTTAAAATTCTGTAGTAGAAAGTGATTAAAATTAACTAGGAAGATATAATTGGGGGTCTAGAAAATTTGAGATGTAAAATGAAGTTGGAGACCATGTTTAATATTAATAAAGGAATTCAGATCCCAGAACAAATGACTTGTCTCTAATAGAGCAAAACTGAACAAACAGAACCTTGGAGTATTTGATAAATTTGTCTCAAAATTGAGGCTCATAATTTTGATACAAATTTTATTATAGATATAAGCAGTATATGTATATGTTGATAAATATAGTCTCTCACAAGATTAAAGTTATAGAAGATTAGGGGAGCCTGAGTGAACTAGAAAGTGTTATTATGTGAGAAGTCTAGATCTTTATTTCTTCCAAATAAAGCTTCCTGGAAGAGATAAACCTGGAAGATGCTGTTCCTTTGAGCTCTGAAGCTTTCACTCCTGCAGAGCATGTTATCTTTCCCAAAACTTTGATATGAATAAGGGAAAATGTTAAATCAAAGTTTGGTGCTACTAAAATACTAATATCCCAAAATTCAGAAGTCTGAGCAAGATATGATGTCACTGAGCCACATGTATATTAAACAAACAAACAAACAAAAATCTTAGCCAATGGCTTATTGTTCCAAATAAGAATATAATAGTAGTATCCTTACCTAAAACACTTAGAAACTCATGCCCTACACAGAGTGCCTAAAATATAAGCAAAGTGTACTGGTGCTAATACATTGAACAATTTCCTAGGCAATATTCCTCAAATTCGGGAGTTAGGATGAAACACAGCTGAATGTTTAAAATAGCTAGATAACAGTATTTCTTCCCCTTCTCCAAATTTCAGTTCATATTTTTCTCTCCTTATTGATCTCTGATCCCCTCCACCCAAATTAAATGCATTTTTCCACTGCAGGAGAAATGACATAGTAGGCTTTGTGTGGTTTGCTGCCTACCACTTACAGTATTAACCATGAAAGGATAAAATAAGCTGTGAATTCAGTGCATGTTTATGTGTAAACTAACTGCATTGAGAAGATGCTTCACTTGGTCCCATAGGGTTAGTACAAGCTCATTTAAAGTCAGCTTAGCTAGCAAGTTGTCTTCATGTATATAATAAGATTTCTGGTACCCTGGATAAGAATAAGGAGATAAAACTTAAATCATAGTACATGACACTTCAAAAGGTTTTTTATCTCACCTAATTTAAGATTCATAACTAAAGCCAGGCTATGATTTTATTCTGACATTTCATCTGCTTAGCATAAGGAAGAGTCATCATGACCTCAGAATCTGAGCCAGCCACAGCCATCCAGCAATCTAATTTTATACTCAGTAGGCTAGAATACTTTTCATCATTCTGGAAATGTTCTGGTTCATCGAGGAAACACTGGTCTTGTATTTTATCTTCTTAAATAGATAGTGGNATCTGCTTAGCATAAGGAAGAGTCATCATGACCTCAGAATCTGAGCCAGCCACAGCCATCCAGCAATCTAATTTTATACTCAGTAGGCTAGAATACTTTTCATCATTCTGGAAATGTTCTGGTTCATCGAGGAAACACTGGTCTTGTATTTTATCTTCTTAAATAGATAGTGGGGTAGCAGTGATCCTCCAGATTAAGTTTATTTAATGGTTTTAAAATGTAGACTTAAAAAAATCTTTGTCCATGAGAATAATCCTCTTTAGGTATTTTTCCAGATGCTTGGTAACAACTGTTCTGTAGTGCAATTTACCCTGAGATATTTGCTTCTTGCAGTTTTCCTGATTAAGTGAATCAGAAGTAAACAGAATGTATTTTATACTCCTCTAAGTTTCAGATTGATGTGCAAAACAAATTAAATTACTGTTAACTGCTAAAAATGTTCATTTTCATGCTTTATTTTTCAAATTCTTGTGTACATAATACTTTCCCACTATAATTCAGCTTTAATCTGATGTAGTTCTATTTAACATATAAAAAACTGGTAACATAAAAATCTATAACTATTTTAAAGAATTATATTTCAAGATTCTGCCTTTTCTGCAGGTAGATGAGTAATACATTTTTGAATGGTGCTATTAATACTACTAAATTCTAAATAAAAATTGAGGCCCATGTATGATTAACAAAAGCATTAGGATACTTTGTGGACTTTAGGCAGAAGGTGAAAATCAGCAAATTACGTGTTTGTGGGTAAGCTTTCTAAAGAAACGAGAATTGAGAAAATATTTAATTAAATGAGCATGCTTCTAAGAATTACATAGATCTGAAATCCTATGGTCCTTTTCAAAAATATTTTTAAATTCCCCACCACAAATCTCCAAAAAGTAGAATATTACCCTGAAGCAGAAAATCCAGGGAGGAATACCTTCCTAGCATTATCTGCTCATTTCCCCTTTAAGAAGCCCCAGAAATATCTCCAGATCACCATAGATTCTGAAAAACTACATTTTTCTCACATTCCTATAAGCTTATCTGCAGTAGTTTTCCCCAATTTTTTTTAGTATTATGTCTCTCAGCAATGCTTTTAGAAGTGTCTCTTAAAGATGATGAGGTCAAAGAGAGTTAAGACATTTATTAATAATGTTTAAAAGGTCAAAACCATTGAGCATGTGAAGCATGAAATAAAAGAGCATTCTGGGGTATATCTATTAATACCNATTTTTTTTAGTATTATGTCTCTCAGCAATGCTTTTAGAAGTGTCTCTTAAAGATGATGAGGTCAAAGAGAGTTAAGACATTTATTAATAATGTTTAAAAGGTCAAAACCATTGAGCATGTGAAGCATGAAATAAAAGAGCATTCTGGGGTATATCTATTAATACCTTACAGTTAAGAGCTGAGTTGGCTTGAAGCATGACATCACTGCAAGTACAGGTATAAAAAGACATAGAAGCTAGCTAGCAGACATGCCCTGAACAAGATTAATGGCTCTCCAGATGTGATTTACAGGAAACTGACTGTCCTCAAGGACACTGCTAGTTGTCTGCCAGCCTAGGTCTGTTGAATTAATGTTTAAATTATTGAGTTGGCCAAAAACTTGAACATCTTATAGAAGACTCTGAATGAACATTTTTGGCCAACAATATTTACCTACATCCTGCCTAATTCTAAAGGTGACTTGGATTTGAAATACATACTAGAAGAAAATTGAGTAAACGAGTAAATTTAGCTAAGATTCAAAGTATGATACATCCATGGAGATATCACTACTTAATACAGGAGGTCCAACATCATTGTCAGAATTGATATAAAAACTGAAATGAGTTCACATGAGTTCACAAATGTCTAATGTAAGGAAAAAATAATTGTTAATTGTAGTGTCTGTGACATAGTACATGTCTTCTCAGTACTTACAGTCCAATCTGTGAAACAAATGATGCAGTTTCGATCCATTGCCTTATGGAAGCCTATTAGGTCAAAATATGTGGCCTAGTTTAGTACAATAAAGGAGGGAATGACACACAATAGGAGTGATGTTCTAGTATCCAGGCACCTAAGGGACTTGTAGTGGGAATAGAGAAATATAGAAGAAGTAGATATTTGCAATATTCAATGACTGCTTTTATATGGAACATGGAAAAAGAGGAAAAACCAAGAAAGAATAGCACCATATCTTTGGTTGATTGCACCATTGTCTAAGATTAAGAAACACGAGGAGGAGTGTGTTCTGAGGAAGGAGAGATGAGTTTCATTTTGGACAAATGGGGTCTGAGGCTGCTTCGGAGAAATAGATCTCTGAAACTAAGGACAGTGAATTTTTCCCTCTGGGTCTTCAAGAGAAAAAATGTAACAGAGGAAGCAACTTCCTCAAAACAACACTTTTATAATAAATAACATACCAAATTTCTTAGGTCATTTCTTATGTATTCCTCTACAATAGTCCAAAAGTAATATTTAAATATCGTTAACTGAGAGCAAATTTAAAGGTTTTAAAAAGTATATATCATCCAATGGATACATGTATATGTATAGCTGAGTCCCTTTCTTTTCACCTGAAACTATCAGAACACTGGTAATCAGCTATACCCCAGTACAAAATAAAAAGTTAAAACAAAAGTATATATCATCCAGGTAGAGACCTTGAAGGGTTAGGCTGTGGATAATTTTCTTCTCAAATTCTTTTAGTTATTATGGGAACTTCATCTCTTTGGGGGGACTATTGGGAAAACTACTTTTGCCTCTGCCTTCATCCTTGTAACTATTTCTTCTGATTTCTGATTGGTGGAATGACAAGAATCTCACAGCTATTGGTATTTCTTCCTCTTAGTAAGGGTTGAAGTGTTAAAGATGACTGTTTCTATGTTATTTTCACTTTTAGGCTAGCTTATAGCAAAAAATCATTCCTCGTGGAATTCAGATTTCATAAAATAAGCACGTATGGGTACAAGTCTGGGTCTGCCTTTTAGATGCAGGTTTGAATGGGAGCCTAATTTATCCCAGTCTCAGGACAAGGTGAGTATGAAACTGTGACCTTTTCTTAGACTACCTAAGTAACTGTCCAATTGCAGACCAAATCTCCTTTTGCATAGGTCTCAGATCTGGATTTTGGAAAAAGTGACAAATCTTTATTTTTGCAGCTTTTTATCTAATCTGCTTTTCCCAGAAAGAAAAATTTATATTTTGATGCCAATTTAATGTTTGTGTGTTTCAAGTCTTCAAGAATCTGTAGCATTTGGGGTACAATTATACCCTCAAAAGAACACACACAGTCTCTCATTGGGATGATTTTTGGAGTATTCAAATACTGAAGAATGGATGGTATACATTGCACTTAAAATATATGGTTAGTGTTTCTAAGTGTTTTGGTACTTAAGATTTACTGGAGAAATAATTAAAATGCATATTTTCCAACACAAACCACAGATTCCAGATAAAATAGATTTGGAGTAGCATCCAGCATGTATTCTGAATGGATCCAGTAGAATCCATTCTTTAACAAGAATGGTAGAATATTCTGATTCAAATATTCATGAATCTTACTTGTAAGAGACAGTTATCAGTTTAGGAGCAAAACAGCAAATCTCTCAAATTTTTGTTGAATGTTATCCATCTTGGAATCTAAAACTTTACAAAAGCTACATAAAAAATAACTTTACTCATTGTTAGTTGACTTATCTGACTCAAACTGATGGTGATCCATATTGTAGACTGAATAAGAAAAAAATAAAACCATCCTTCCCTTAATAATGAGAATTGGAAAACACAAAAAGAATATACTGCAATAGGATCAAAAGCCACAGAAGCGTAAATTATCATCTTTCGACTGAGTTTTGAGGAATCAAAAATCAGAAAACGTGCATATACTGTTATGAAACTGAGAAAAGATATTAGACCAGAAAATAAGCCAGTTGGTAATAGGATAGAAAGAGCCCATGGAGTAATGGAATCATACCCATATTCAGTAATATTCAAAGCAATAGCCAATTTTCATCCTGAAGTTCCTGCTCTAAATCTTAATTTGTCTTGTGTGTGTGTGGTTTGATGCCTACTAATTGTTACATTAAATTCCAAGGTGTTGTTGTTCAGTTGCTAAATCGTGTCTAATTCTTTGTAACCCCATGTACTACAGCACACCAGGCTCCTCTCTCCTCCACTATGTTCGATAAATTGTGTTATGTTTACTTTTTATAAAAAGAGTTAAAATAGATACCTCTCCTGAGCATTGTTTTATATGGTATCTAATCCAGAGACCATGCACTTTATTTTACTCACTTTCTGTTTACCTACAGTGTATATGCTATATTAACAAGAACCCCTTAAAATCACTCAGAATACTTTATTACTATTAATATGGAATAAATAAAACATAACTCAGTTTTCAAAATGTTGCAAGAGAACGTCTGTTAACTGAACTACCACTAGTCATTTGCTCCCTGTGCATCTGCCTCTGGTGTCTGTCACCATCTGATCATAACTTTCACCTTGAATTGTGGCTTGTTTCTTTAATTTACCCTATCTGTGGGGTAATTCTGAACCTTACTAGGATGTTCTCAGATTACTCTTGGTTCTCTTGATCAGTCGGGATCTATCTAGAAATTGGAACCCACTGTGGTAGCTCAGTTGGAGAAGGCAATGGCATCCCCACTCCAATACTCTTGCCTGGAAAATCCCATGGATGGAGGAGCCTGGTAGGCTGGAGTCCACGGGGTCGTGAAGAGTCGGACATGACTGAGCTACTTCACTTTCACTTTTCACTTTCATGCATTGGAGAAGGAAATGGCAACCCACTCCAGTGTTCTTGCCTGGAGAATCCCAGGGACGGGGGAGCCTGGTGGGCTGCCGTCTATGGGGTCGCACAGTCGGACACGACTGAAGCGACTTAGCGACAGCAGCAGTGGTAGGTCAGATGGTAAAGAATCTGCCTGCAAAGTAGGAGACCCGGGTTCGATCCTTAAATGTCAGAAAGATCCCCTGGAGAGGGAATGGCAACCCACTCCAGTATTCTTGCCGGAAAATCCCATGGGCAGAGGAGTCTGGTGGGCTACGGTCCACAGGTTGCAAAGAGCCTCATGTGACTGAGCAACTGACAATTTCGCCACTTTCTTCACTTTCTTAGCCATTTCTAACAGGAAATTGGTTACGTGGTGGCTGGGAGAGAAAAAAAAGGACTTTCTCAAATAAAATGAAGAATCATTGCAAGGAGCAGCTACCACGTTTAAGTCTAAGGGAAAAGAAGGAGAGAGAAAGTCACCAAGAACCTAATAGTTCAGAAGGAGTTGGTCAGAGCGGGTGTGCTCGGACCTCTGTAAAGTGGACCTGTCTCGGTGCTCCTGCTACCTGGGGACATACAGTCGGGTTGGTTCTGAAGATGGAGAAATAAAAAAAAGACAAACATGGAGATTAAAGTTTGTCACTGCTTCTACAGCAACACTAGGGGAACAGAAGTAGTAAATACTTTCTTTACAACTCCCATATTCCAAGCTTTCTCTGGTTTCTACTGCCTGACCTAAATTAAAGTCAGCTCACAGTGAAATGAATCCCAGTAATAGAATCAGAGTATAGAAGGTTTAATTTAGTGCTGAGAAACAATAACCTTCACTGAAAAAATTAATCTTTTATATGTGCTTTTTACTGTAACTTATTTTGTACTTCTCATTATAGTAATTAACTTCACTGTGTGTAGTAAACATGTTTTCATTTTAAGACTGTGACAACAAATGTATATAAATTATAAATAGAATTATGATTCTTGCTCAGAGAATTACCATCCTATACATTGAATGAGACTCTCAAACAGAGTATTTTATGACTATTCAACTTGTAGCTCCTTGAAATGTTTCATTCTTTTTTGTCATGCATATGCATTTAAAGCTGTAAATGTCTCTCTATATAGCTTTGCTTCAGCTGCATCTCCTAAGTTTTATAAGCCATGTTATTTTTCAGTGCAAAGTATTTTATAATTGTTATTCCAATTTTTTGACCCACTGGTTTTGAAGTTTATGTCTAATTTCCAAACATTTGAGGATTTTCTAATTATTCTGTTGTTGCTTTCTAGTTTAATTCCTCTTGGATAAGAAAATATTATCTGTATTATTTCAATACTTTGAAATTTGTTTCTACTTAAGTGTTTAGCATATTGATTCATTTTGGAAAAGTGCCACATTGTTACTAAAAATGATGTACATTTTGCTCCTCTTGAGTATAGAACTCTGTAAATATAAAACAGGACAGAATGGTTATACATATAACCATTCCTTACAGCTTTGTGTTAGCCTTTTCTAACAGTTACTAAGATTTGTGTTCATATAACCAAGTGTGATTGGTAATTTTTCTGTTTATCTTATTTTAGCATATTGATTCATTTTGGAAAAGTGCCACATTGTTACTAAAAATGATGTACATTTTGCTCCTCTTGAGTATAGAACTCTGTAAATATAAAACAGGACAGAATGGTTATACATATAACCATTCCTTACAGCTTTGTATTAGCCTTTTCTAACAGTTACTAAGATTTGTGTTCATATAACCAAGTGTGATTCGTAATTTTTCTGTTTATCTTATTTCTTTAAATTTTGGCTTTTTGCATTTTTAAGTAAATTAGGATTGTTGTATCTCCATTTTTATAAAGACCATTTATCCACATAAAATGTCTTTCCTTTGCTTCTAATATTTCCTATATCAAAGTTTTTTATATTAGTGTAGTTATATCAAATTAATTTTGTTAGTATTTAAATATTTTTATAGTATACTTTTTAAAAGTCACTTTCTATAGTCTCATCTAAAATGTGACTTTCATACAGACAGGATGGCAGAGAAGAAAGACATGAGCTCACTTCTTCTTATAGTAACATGAAGATCACAACTAACTGCTAAACAATCATTGACCAAAAAATTGCTGGAACCTACCAAAAAAGATACCTTACATACAAAGACAAGCAAAAGCCACTGTGAGATGGTAGGAGGAAGGCAATCAAGATAAGATCAAATCCCATACACCCTGGCTGGGCAACTCGCAAACTAGAAAATAATTATACCTCAAAAGTGCACTCACAGGTGTGAGAGTTCTGAGCCCCATGTCAGGCTGCCCAGCCTCAGGGTCTGGCAACCAGAGGAAGGGCCTTGCAGCCAAAGATGGAGAAGCTCTACACAGGCACCAAAAACAGGACCGGGAGCTGCCTGTGGCCCAGATCCTGAACTCCTGATTTCCAAATTCAGGCTTAAACTGAAGAAAGTAGGGAAAACCGCTAGACCATTCCGGTATGACCTAAATCAATTCCCTTATGATTATACCATGGAAGTGAGAAATAGATTTAAGGGCCTAGATCTGATAGACAGAGTTCCTGATGAACTATGGAATGGGGTCCGTGACATTGTACAGGAGACAGGGATCAAGACCATCCCCATGGAAAAGAAATGCAAAAAAGCAAAATGGCTGTCTGGAGAAGCCTTACAAATAGCACTGAAAAGAAGAGAGGCGAAAAGCAAAGGAGAAAAGAAAAGATATAAGCATCTGAATGCAGAGTTCCAAAGAATAGCAAGAAGAGATAAGAAAGCCTTCTTCAGCAATCAATGCAAAGAGATAGAGGAAAACAACAGAATGGGAAAGACTAGAGATCTCTTCAAGAGAATTGGAGATACCAAGGGAACATTTCATGCAAAGATGGGCTCGATAAAGGATAGAAATGGTATGGACCTAACAGAAGCAGAAGATATTAAGAAGAGGTGGCAAGAATACACAGAAGAACTGTACAGAAAAGATCTTCACGACCCAGATAATCATGAGGATGTGATCACTAATCTAGAGCCAGACATCTTGGAATGTGAAGTCAAGTGGGCCTTAGAAAGCATCACTAAGAACAAAGCTAGTGGAGGTGATGGAATTCCCGTTGAGCTGTTTCAAATCCTGGAAGATGATGCTGTGAAAGTGCTGCACTCAATATGCCAGCAAATTTGGAAAACTCAGCAGTGGCCACAGGACTGGAAAAGGTCAGTTTTCATTCCAATTCCAAAGAAAGGCAATGCCAAAGAATGCTCAAACTACCGCACAATTGCACTCATCTCACACGCTAGTAAAGTAATGCTCAAAATTCTCCAAGCCAGGCTTCAGCAATATGTGAACCGTGAACTCCCTGATGTTCAAGCTGGTTTTAGAACAGGCAGAGGAACCAGAGATCAAATTGCCAACATCCGCTGGATCATGGAAAAAGCAAGAGAGTTCCAGAAAAACATCTATTTCTGCTTTATTGACTATGCCAAAGCCTTTGACTGTGTGGATCACAATAAACTGTGGAAAATTCTGAAAGAGATGGGAATACCAGACCACCTAACCTGCCTCTTGAGAAATCTGTATGCAGGTCAGGAAGCAACAGTTAGAACTGGACATGGAACAACAGACTGGTTCCAAATAGGAAAAGGAGTACGTCAAGGCTGTATATTGTCTCCCTGCTTATTTAACTTATATGCAGAGTACATCATGAGAAACGCTGGACTGGAAGAAACACAAGCTGGAATCAAGATTGCCGGGAGAAATATCAATAACCTCAGATATGCTGATGACACCACCCTTATGGCAGAAAGTGAGGAGGAGCTAAAAAGCCTCTTGATGAAAGTGAAGGAGGAGAGCGAAAAAGTTGGCTTAAAGCTCAACATTCAGAAAACGAAGATCATGGCATCCGGTCCCATCACTTCATGGGAAATAGATGGGGAAACAGTGGAAACAGTGTCAGACTTTATTTTTTGGGGCTCCAAAATCACTGCAGATGGTGACTGCAGCCATGAAATTAAAAGACGCTTACTCCTTGGAAGAAAAGTTATGACCAACCTGGATAGTATATTCAAAAGCAGAGACATTACTTTGCCGACTAAGGTCCGCCTAGTCAAGGCTATGGTTTTTCCTGTGGTCATGTATGGATGTGAAAGTTGGACTGTGAAGAAAGCTGAGCGCCAAAGAATTGATGCTTTTGAACTGTGGTGTTGGAGAAGACTCTTGAGAGTCCCTTGGACTGCAAGGAGATCCAACCAGTCCATTCTGAAGGAGATCAGCCCTGGGATTTCTTTGGAAGGAATGATGCTAAAGCTGAAACTCCAGTACTTTGGCCACCTCATGCGAAGAGTTGACTCATTGGAAAAGACTCTGATGCTGGGAGGGATTGGGGGCAGGAGGAGAAGGGGACGACCGAGGATGAGATGGCTGGATGGCATCACGGACTCGATGGACGTGAGTCTGAGTGAACTCCGGGAGATGGTGATGGACAGGGAGGCCCGGCGTGCTGCGATTCATGGGGTCGCAAAGAGTCAGACACGACTGAGTGACTGAACTGAACTGAACTGAAGATTTGATCACTGGAATGAGGGAAACAAACTCCACTCTTGGACAGCACCCACGGAGTCTCCTTCGTACCGGGACCCAGGGCAAAAAGCAGTGATCTCATAGGAGACTGGGCCAGACTTACCTGCTAGTATTGGAGGCCAGACTTGCCTCCAGTGAAGGAAGGGGCTGGCTGTGGCTCACAGTGGGGACAAGGGAACTGATAGTGGTAGGGCTGGTGAGTACTCCTTGGTGTAAGCTCTCTTGGAGGCTACCATTTTCTAACCAAGACCTGTCCCCACGGGGAAGCCTGTGGGCTCCAGTGTGGGAATGCCTCAGGCCAAACAACCAACAGGGCAGGAACATAGGGCCACCACTCAGTAGGCAGGCTGCTGAAAGTCTTACTGAGTACACGGCTACCTGATAAACATACCCCCTGACACACATTCAACAGCAGAATCTAACAGATAAGGCAGACTAACAGATAAGTGAGCTGAAAGAGAGACTGGTGGAGATCACTACTATGGAACATAATAAAGAAAAAAGAATGAGTACAGCCCAAGAGATATCTGGGACAACTTTAAATGTACCAATATTCACAGTATAGGGGTCCCAAAAGGACAAGAGAGAGAAACAGCCTGAGAAAATATTTGAAAAGAAAATAGCTGAAAAATTCCCTACCACGGGAAAGGAAAAACTCCCCCAAGTCAAGGGAATAGTCCCACACTGGGTGAACTCAAGGAAAAACATGGCAAGACAAATACTACCCAAACTGACAAAGACTAAAGACAAAGAAAATATTAAAAGCAGACCCAGAGATTATTATACGAAGTGGAGTAAGTTAGACAAATATCGTATGTCACGTATGTAGAATCTAAAAATGATACATATGAACTTATTTACAAAACAGAAACAGACTCATAGAGAACAAAGCTCCAAAGAAAAAGCTGGAGGGAGGGACTGATTGGGAGTATGGGACTGACATGTACACTCTATATTTAAAATAGACAACCAGCAAGAACCTGCTGTACAGCAAAGGGAACTCTGCTCCATAGGCTGCAATAACCTAAATGGGAATGTATAACTAAATCACTTTGCTGTATATCCCTGTAACTAATACAACATTATTAATCATCTATATTACAATATAAAGTTAACATTTTTAGATAAAAATTTTAAAATGTGACTTTCATAAAGAGAAAATAGCTCTTTAATGTTTTTAGTCCTTTGACAATTTTTGTCATTTAAATAGATTTTTTTTATGTTTACTTTATTCTGATACAGGTACACTTTCATCACCATCTTGCGATTTATTATCTAATTGTTCCATGTATTTTATTCTTTGCTAACATCCCTTTGAATAATGAATTATCCTTTACTATTTCTTTCATGCATATGCTATTTATATTGTTATATGTTATTCTTTTTGTGGTTAGCTGCTAGAGAAAATTATTTTACCACATCTCTAACAACATGAGAACTTTACGACAGGTCAGCTCCATTTATTGCATTCTGAACTTTGTGCTATTATCATAGGTCATTTGCTTTAAAAATCAAACATTTTCTGCTTTTTCTTTTAAATATAAAAATACGTTTCCAGTTTACCTACATATTTTTCACACATACTGCTGCTGTTCATTCATTTCTGATCATGAAGTTTCCATCAGAATCTTTTCCTTTCCACATTTTCCCTCACAGGTAATTCCCTAAAAGTTTGTCTCAAGTGATAGTTAATTTCTAGAGGAATAGGAAGACCCTACCCAGAAGTTACCTGCAGATCTTGCCTCTCTGTGTATCCCTGCCCACTCCCTGTCTCATGAAAGATTGGTAGAGTAAAAAAGCATTAACTTGTAGCACCCTCCTAACAAAAGAACTGTGCATACAGACCAAAAGAATATTTAATTTAAAAAATCCCAAATACAAACAAGAAAGTATAGTCAATACTCAACAAATATATGAAGAAAGCCAAAAACATAAACATTTTACAGCTGAAACTGAGCAGGGCCCTGCAAGTCTTCCTAGCACAAGCCCCTCCGATGTATCAGCCTCTTGTTTGTAGGACAAGCTTTATCTCCCAGGCATCCCTGAGTTCCAAAAATAGGCTCAAGAAGTTAACCATTTAAGTAGGGACAGGAATGGGAACAAAGAAGCAATTGAGCAAGGAAAGAGATAATAATATGAGCAGTAACTTAAACTGTGAGATGGGTTCAGAGGACCTTATCTCTCCTTTAGCAAAATAGGTAAGAATGTTCATCAAAAAGTATTTTGGAGACTAGACACCCTCCCCCCATCCCCCCAACCGACCGAGTGCAAACTGCCAATCTCAAACTTGTAGACTCTGGACTGGTTGGAATCAGAAGGTTAATAGTCAAGATTTCTAAAACACACCCTACTACTTCACCACCAACCAATCAGAAAATTATCCATGAGCTGATGACACATCCTATGACCCTATCCCATAACACTGTCTTTAAATACCTTTGCCTGAAAACCATTGGTAGTTTGGGTCTTTTGCGCACTAACTGCTCATTCTCCTTACCTGGCACCCTGTAGTAAATGTTGTATTGATACTTTCCTTCACCACAGCCCGGTGTGAGTGGATTGGCTATGCCATGTGTTGAACGAGCAGACTTAAGTCCTGTTCCATTTGGCACCATAGTAACAAAAGGAAGTATTTACAAGTTCATAAAATATTCTATCATGGGCAAACAAATCAATCCCTACATATTATAATCTCAAAGTTTCAATTTGGACCTTTTCTGCTGACTCTATCTTAGAACTTTCCTACACTAGTTTTTATTATTTTTCCAAATTATACCTACTTCTGTCTTCCAGAACAGAGGTGGAGAATTTTACTTTGCCTTTTCAGGGACTCAGATAAGTTTTGATTTTTTGTAAGTGTTCATAACTTTAAAATCTGAAATAAAAGTGATTTGTGATATTATGCAATGAATATAATTTTAAATGAAGTATGACAATAAGACAGAAGAAATAGCTTATCAAAGAAGATATAAACAATTGAAAGTTTTAAATAGTTGTTGAAGTATATTTGAAATATTAAAAGAGAAGCCGTGCTGCTCTTACAGAGTTAAATAGCATATTACTTTTCTAAAAGATCTGTCCATGGAAATCTATCCAGAGTGCAGCACAGAGGAATTGACAGTGAAAAGTATGGGGAGGAAAGACAAAGGAGGTAGATAAAAAATGGACATTCTAAATGCTTATAAAGGTGAACAAAGGAGAAAGGAGAAATGGAAGAAAGCTTCTCCTTAAAGAAATAGAATATACTCCAAATCTGAGGGGAAATGAGTAGAACAGACTGAAAAGACCAGGAATTGCTGGGAAGAAACATACATACATACAAATAAATACGTGCAGTAGAGTTACTATTAACATCAAAAAAAAAAAAAAAAGTCTGAACCATCACCCTCGTTAAAAATTCTACAAGTGACAAATGATGGGGATGGTGTAGAGAAAAGGGAATCCTCCGACATTGTTGGTATGAATGTAAGCTGGTGCAGCCATTATGGAAAACAGTAAGGGAGTTTCCTCAGAAAACTAAGAATAGAGTTGCCATATGAACCAGCAATATGACTCATGGGCATATATTTGGAGAAAACTATAATTAAAAAAAATATATACGCACCCTTATGTTCAAAGCAGCACTCTTCACAATAACTAAGACATGGAAACAACCTAAAAATGTGCATTGATGCATGAATGGATAAAGATGATGTTGTACATACATACAATGGGATGCCCCTCAGCCATTAAAAAGAAATACTGCCATTTGCAGCGATATAAGTGGACCCAGAGATGAGCATACTATGTGAAGTAAGTCATAAAGAGAGAGACAAGTATCATTTGATATCATTTATGTGTGGAACCTAAACTGACACAAACTTAACTATAAAATAGAAATAGATTCATGTAGAGAACAAATTTTTGGTGGCCAGTGGGGAAGGGGGTTGGGAAGGGATGGACTGGGAGTTTGGAATTAGCTGATGCAAATTATCATATTTATAGTGACTAAACAACAACTTTGTGGCTCAGATGCTAAAGACTCTGCCTGCAGGAGACCTGGGTTCAATACTGGATGGCAAACCACTCCAGTATTCTTGCCTGGGGAACTCCATGGACAGAGGAGCCAGGCAGGCTGCAGACCATGGCGTAACAAAGACGTGGACATGACTGAGAGACTAACGCTTTTAACACAAACAGTAAGGCCCTACTGTATAGCACAGGGACCTATATTCAAAACCATCTGACAAACTGCAATGGAAAACAAGGTAAGAAAGAAAATATACATAGGTATAACTGAATCACTTTTCTGTACAGCAGAAATTAACATTAGAAATCAACTACATGTCAGTAAATAATTCTGAATGTTTTCAGATAAAAGAACATTAAACATCTAATAAAGCAGAATCAGGGCTAATTGGAAGACGGCTGACTAGAAATATATGACCTTCTTCCTCTAACGAAAACACCAAAATCGCAACTATAGAACAAAACACTGGAACCTACAAAAAAAAGATATTCTACAACTAAAGATAAAGAAGAAGCCGCAATGGGATAGCTGTCTCTTATACACATNTTTCTGTACAGCAGAAATTAACATTAGAAATCAACTACATGTCAGTAAATAATTCTGAATGTTTTCAGATAAAAGAACATTAAACATCTAATAAAGCAGAATCAGGGCTAATTGGAAGACGGCTGACTAGAAATATATGACCTTCTTCCTCTAACGAAAACACCAAAATCGCAACTATAGAACAAAACACTGGAACCTACAAAAAAAAGATATTCTACAACTAAAGATAAAGAAGAAGCCGCAATGGGATAGTAGGTAAGGGGTGGGGTGGGGGGGAGTGCATGCTAAGTCACTCCAGTCATCTTTGACTCTATGTGGCTCTATGGACTGTAGCCTGCCAGGCTCCTCTGTCCATGGGATTCTCTAGGCAAGAATACTGGAATGGGCTGCCATTTCCTCCAGGGGATCTTCCCAACCCAGTGACTGAACCCTTGTCTCTTTCTGCTCCTTCACTTTTAGGTGGGTTCTTTACCACTAGCACCACCTGGGAAGCCCAAGGAGTGGGTGCAATTGTGTTAAAATCCCATCCCAGTGGGCAGTGAATAACCTACAAACTGGAAAATAATTATATCACAGACATTATCCCACAAGAGTGAGAGTTCTGAACCCAATGTCAGGCTCCCCAGCCTGGGGGTCTGGCGTCAGGAGGAAGAGCCCCCAGAGCATTTGAATTTGAAGGCCAGTGGGGTGTGACTACAGGAACTCCACAGGACGTGAGGGGAAAGAAACTCCACCCTTAGAAGGCACACACAACATCTCGTGCACCACAACCCAGAGAAAAAGAAGTGACTCAATAAGAGCCTCCGACAGACCTAGCTGCTGGTCTTGGAGCGTTCCCTGGGGAGGTTGCGGTGGTGGAGTAGGGGGACAGCTATGGCTCACTGTGGGGACAAAGGCACTGGTGGTGGTAGTTCTAGGGAGTACTCATTGGCATGAACCCTCCTGGAGGCCACCATTTGAGACCTGGCCCCACACAATAGCCTGTAGGCTCCAGTGCTGGGACACCTCAGGCCAAACAGTTGATAGGATGAGAACATTGTCCCTACCCTCAGCAGACAGGCTGCCTAAACTCTTCCTGAACCCACAAACACTTGCTAAATACACCCATTTACATAGCCATGCCTACCTGGAAGACAAGACCCAGCTCCACCCACCAGTGGGCAGGTGCCAATTCCTTCCAATAGGAAGCCTACAGAAGCCTTTTAGACCAGCCTCACCCACCAGGGACAGACTGTGGAAGCAAGAGGAACTACAGTTCTTCAGCCTGCTGAATGGAGATTGCAAATAGAGAGTTAGACAAAATGAGATAGAAAATGTTCCAGATTAAGGAATAAGATAAAACCTCAAAGAACAACTAAGTAAAGTGGAGATAGGCAACCTTCCCCAAAAAGAATTCAGAGTAATAACAGTAAAGATGATGCAATATATCAGAAAATGAATGGAGGCAAAAACCAAAGAGTTAAAAGAGATGTTTAACAAAGAGCTAGAAGCTCTAAAGAACAAACAGAGATGAAAAATACACTGGGAAGTATCAATAGAAGAATAAACAACAAGAAAAGATAAGTGAGGTGAAAGACAGAATGGTGGAATCACTGCTGTGGAACAGAAGAAAAGAAAATGAAAAAGATTGAGGACAGTCTAAGAGATCTCTAGGAAAACTTTCAAGGCATTAACATTTGCATTATAAGGGTCCCAGAAAGAGGAGGGAGAGAAATAGGGCCTGAGAAACTCCTTAAAGAGATACTAGCTTAAAAAAGCTTCCTTAACATGGGAAAGGAAGCAGTCACCCAAGTCCAGGAAACACCAAGAGTTCCAGGCAGGAGATATATTTATATATGTATGTATACATAAAGTGAAAGTGAAAATGAAGTCGCTCAGTCGTGTCTGACTGTTTGCAACCCCATGGACTGTAGCCTACCAGGTTTCTCTGTCTATGAGATTTTCCAGGCAAGAATACCAGCGTGGGTTGCCATTTCTTTCTCCAGGGTATCTTCCTGACCCAGGGATCAAACCCAAGTCTCCTGCATTACAGGCAGACACTTTACCCTCTAAGCAACCAGGGAAGCTTTATATATATATATATATATATATATGTGTGTGTGTGTGTGTGTGTGTGTATGTATATATGTATATATATATTATATATATTATATATATATAGAGAGAGAGAACAACAAATAACATACAAGGAAATCCCCATAGGATTATCAGCTGATTTTGCAGCAGAAACTGCAAGCCAGAAGGGAATGGCATGATATAGTTGAAGTGATGGAAGGGAAGAAAGTACAACCAAGAATACTCTGCCCACAAAGGCTCTATTTCAGATTTGATGGAGAAATCAAAATCTTAACAGACAAGAAAAATGTAGGAGAATTCACCACCAAACCAGCTTTACAACAAATGTTAACAGAAGTTATCTAGGCAGAAAAGGCTACAACTAGAAATAAGAAAACTATGAACAGAAAAGCTCACCAATAACATACAATAAGGTAGGAAATCATTCACATATAAATATGATATCAAAAACCATCAATTGTGAAAAGAGGAGAGGACAAATGCAGGATATTGGAAATGCATTTGAAATTAAAAGACCAGCAACTTAAAAGTTTTGTTTATATGTAGATGGCTATTTCACAGTAACTGTAAACAGAAAACCTACAATCGATAAACACAAAACAAGAAAAAGAAATCCAAACACAACACTAAAGTTATCAAATCAAAAGAGAACAAAAAAGAAAAACACCTACAAAACAAATCCAAAAAGATTAACAAAGTGGCAATCAGAATAGACATATCAATACTTAAATGCAAGAATATTAACGCTACAACCAAAAGACATAGACTGAATAGATACAAAAATAAGACGGATATACAGGTTGTCTGCAAGAGACTAACTTCAGATCTAGAGATATTTACAGACTGAAAGTAAGGGAGTGGAAAAGGGTAGCGAAACAAAGCTGGAATAGCAATACTTAGATAAAATAGACTTTAAAATAAGGACTACAAGAGACAAGCAAGGACACTACATAATGATCAATGGATCAATCCAAGAAGAAGAGATAATAATTACAAATACTTATGCATCCAACATTGGAGCACAGCATTACATACACAAGGCAAATAATAACAGAGGAAATTGACAGTGACAATAGTTGGGGACTTTAACACCCCATGTAATCCAATGGGCAGATCATGCAAACAAAACTGACAAGGAAACACGACTTTTAAATGACACATTGGACTAGATAAACTTAATTGATATTTTTAAAACATTCCATCCAAAAGCATCAGAACACACTTCCTTCTAAAGTGCACATGGAACATTCTCTGTGTGATAGATCACATCTTGGAGCACAAATCCGACCTCAGAAATTTTAAGAAAAATGAAATTTAGTTAAGCATTATTTCTAACCACAGTGCTATGAGATTAGAAATCAATTACAGGAATGAAAGCTGTAAACATACACAAACTCATGGAGGCTCAGCAATATGCCACTAAATAACAGATCACTGAAGAAATCAAATCAGAAATCAAAATATACATTAGAAAAAATGACAACAAAAATGACAATCCAAAACCTGTGGAATGCAGCAAAATCAGTTCTAAGAAGGAAGTTTATAGCAATAAAATCCTACCTCAAGAAAGAAAAAAAAACTCAAACAACCTAATCTTACACCTAAAGTAACCAGAGAAAGAGCAACAAAGAAACCCCAAAGTTGGTGGAAGGAAAGGAATCACAAAAATTAGAGCAGAAATCAAAGAAACTGAGAAAACAATAGCAGAGGTCAATGAAACTAAAAGCTTATCCTTTGAGAAGGTTAACAGAATTATTGATAAAGACTCCTCAACAAAGAAAAGGGAGAGGATGAAATTAGAAATGAAAAAGGAGGAGATACAATGGACATGACAGAAGTACAAAGGATGATAAGACAATACCACAAACAACTATATGCCAATATGTATACCAGTCACAAGCACTGAAATTGAAACTGAGATGTAAACTCTTGCAATAAACAAAACTCCAGAATGAGATGGCTTCACAGGCAAATTCTATCAAAGATTTAGAGAAGAGCTAACATACATAGTTCTTAAAACTTCCAAAAATCTGCAGAGGAAGGAACACTTCCAAGCTCATTCTATGAGACCACCATCACCCTGATATCAAAGCCAGACAAAAATATCACACAAAAAGAGAAAATTACAGACCAATATCACTGGTGAACAGATGCAAAAATTCTCAACGAAATACTAGCAAACAGAATCCAACAACACATTAAAAGGATCATGAACCTTGATCAAGTGGGATTTATCCCAGGGATGCAAGGATTCCTCAATAAATGCAAATCAATAAATCTAATATGCCATATTTAAAAACTGAAGAATAAAAACCATATGATCATTTCAATCAGTTCAGTTCAGTTGGTCAAACATGTCTGACTCTTTGACACCCCATGAACTGCAGCATGCCAAGCCTGCCTGTCCATCACCAACTCCCGGANGGATCTCCTTGCAGTCCAAGGGACTCTCAAGAGTCTTCTACAACACCACAGTTCAAAAGCATCAATTTTTTGGCACTCAGCTTTTTTTATAGTGCAACTCTCACATCCATACATGACCACTGGAAAAACCATAGTCTTGACTAGATGGACCTTTGTGGATAAAGTAATGTCTCTGCTTTTTAATATGCTCTCTAAGTTTGTCACAACTTTTCTTTTAAGGAGCAAGCATCTTTTAATTTCATGGCTGCAGTCACCATCTGCAGTGATTTTGGAGCACCGCCCCCCCCCCCAACAAAGTTTCTCCTTCAAGTCTTCATAAAGGTGTTTAGCTTCCTCTTGAATCAGCATTAAGCTGAGCAGGATTCAAAGCTGGTGCTGATCCTACATCTACACACCGAAAAATTTTTCCATCTTCTCTATAACTTTTCCATGCTTCTTCAATATTATTGTCAACATAATTGGCACGGCAGACTTCACATGTTCCATGATCTTATCTGTGTTTTTATAATCATGTCAACTATTGAATAATTCATGTTATAGGAAGAAGCAATGTCTACCATCTTTTCACCTCACTCTACTCTGTTAATTATTTATCATTTCCATTGTTATCGCTTGACATCTCTTAGTGGTACCAGCTACATCAGTGCTGCTTTTACACTTGTTTCTGAACACCTTGGGACTGAAATAAAGATACTAAACTACTGTACTCTNGGAAGAAGCAATGTCTACCATCTTTTCACCTCACTCTACTCTGTTAATTATTTATCATTTCCATTGTTATCGCTTGACATCTCTTAGTGGTACCAGCTACATCAGTGCTGCTTTTACACTTGTTTCTGAACACCTTGGGACTGAAATAAAGATACTAAACTACTGTACTCTATACCTGTGGTGTGTGTGCTCAGTCGCTCAGTTGTGTCCGACTCTTTTTTGACCCCTTGTATTGTAGCCTGCCAGGACTCTTCTGTCCATGGAATTTTCTAGGCAACAACACAGGAGCAGGTTGCCATTTCCTTTTCCAGGGGATCTTCCTAACCCAGGAATCGGACCTGAGTTCGAATCTGCATTGGCAGGTAGATTCTGTACCACTGCGCCATCTGGGAAGCCCACTCTTTATAGTACTGTACACAAAAGCACAACTGCTTGTAGATGATGCACACGCATGACAATGCATGCCAGACATGTGAACTGATGTGACTGGACGTGCAAACGAATGTTAGCATCGTTAAAAGTTCACAACGTGAAAGCCTGAATGTAGGGGACTTACTGTAATGTATCCTACATTAACTCAAGAATGCTTGGTGTCAGTGTGGCAACAACTCTCAAGAACCTTCTGCTTCTTGCTGTGCTCAGGCTCCCGTGTGCTATGCAAACAAGTATCATCAAAACAGCTCAAGAAATAGACCTGCTGGCTACTGCTATTGAGATGCAAAACCAAAATGAGAATTATCCGTGGTAGGCAAAAACAGAGCCAGATTAGGTTCAATTCATGTGTAGCAGAACCAATACCTTTTTAATTTATTGGCTACTGTCATTTAATTATTTCACTAAGATTTAGCATGTATATGAAACATTCTTTCTTTTTTCTCAAAATTGTATCCAAATATAATAACAATTTAGATTGCTAATAACTTAATCAGATCATCTTTCTATATTATCTTAGATT
Organism: Oreotragus oreotragus; assembly: GCA_006410675.1. Classification (NCBI taxonomy): domain Eukaryota; kingdom Metazoa; phylum Chordata; class Mammalia; order Artiodactyla; family Bovidae; genus Oreotragus; species Oreotragus oreotragus. The sequence goes on along the minus strand of SJYX01002676.1, from coordinate 619,634 downwards.
AACCAAACTTCTCCCACCCAAACAATATCACCATCGTAACAACTGACAGACAGAATGGCTTCCCAATGTAACATAGGTCAGCAGACTTACAACAGACTCATCTATTGCCTACAGCAACCACCGTTTGCATGATTTTCCAGAAGTAAATATTTAACAACAAAAAAACTACACTTGTTACCTTCCCTTTAACACTAATACCCTTTGCTAATTTCCAACTACATTCAGCTGCCACATTCCTTTTATTAATGCTCCAGGCTCACAGATAATTCATCATTGAATGAAATGTCTTGTTTGGCTTAAATCCATATGGTAGTTACAAAGCTATACACTAAAATTTATCTTCTTCAGTGCTACTAACATTTTTTTTCCCAAGGAAAATCATTCCCCCACCCCCATTTTCACTAATATTTGCTTTCTAGTTCAGAGTTTACAGTTTCAGTATCACAAATTATGTGCTCAAGTTTCCCACATTTGGGGAAATTACAGAAATAAATAGAACTAGAGGCAATGGATTTGTAATTGTGGAAAAACATAGCATTTCCTCTGCCAGGCAAATAGCTTTATACTCCTCTAAGTTTACTCTATGGCTTTTACAAGTTCTGAGTTTATTTACTTTCATTTTAATATAAACTTTATTATTTTTCCAAGTATAAAGGTAATGCATGCTTCTTGTAAAAAAGTTTGAAAATTTTAAAAGTAGAAAGAATTTTAACAGAGTCCCATCACAAGAACAATGTCAACTACAAATTGATACTTGCCATCTACTTCTACAATGATTAAATCATGAGCTGCTGGAGCTGCTGACCTTCAACACTGCCCCCCGAAAAGAGTTCAGGGTGGAGAGCAGAAATGAGGGAAAAACTGGAAGGACAAGTCTTCAGGTTGATATTTTCAGGAGCTGATTTTATGATCCCAATATCTCCTCATATCTAGGAAAGCACCAAAATCCTACATGGTGATGAGTGTTCCTCGTGACTAGCAAAAGCATCACAAGACTAGGAGCAAACTTCTGGGAAAAATAAGTGCTTGATTGTATGTATGCCCCCTTCACCAAAATCACTCATATACTGATCATTCACCACCATGCCCCCCACCCCGCCTCTTTGAAACAGCTTCTCAGAGCTATCTGAGGTTCTGTCTCCAAGGCTGCTGCCCTCATTTTGCCCCAAATAAAACTTAACTCACAACTCTCACACTGTGCATTTTCTTAAGTTGACAACAATGATACATATATTGATATGATTCCTCAATTTTCTTACGAATATTTTGCAGACTTGTGGTAAAATTATAAATGTATAGGTGTTGTTATACTGCCTAATACTAATGATGCTATTTTCCTTTGACTATTTTTGGATACAAGTCCAAGGAAAGGAATGGGAGGTCTCCATGGTTGGATTTTTCCTCTAAATAACTAAGTGTGGCTCACAGTGCAGGTTGCCTGTATGATGTCTGATGTCCCTTTCACCCTATTAGGCTCTGATTTTGTTCAGGGAATTATTTTAAAGTACTAGTTTTTCCCTGACTCCTTTGCAACCACAGCTGGCCATGTGACATGATTCCGGTCAGTGATAAGTAAGTGAAAATCAATAGGTAGACCTTCTGAGAAGACTATTAAAGGGGCAGCCTCAACCAATGATTTTTTTTTTTCCTTTTCTCTTCCAGGAATGTGGGCATGGTGTGGAAGGTAATTCAGGCATTTTGCAGACTGAAGTCACCTGCTGAGATGGCTCAGCGGAAAGACACAAGGAAGCCCCCAAGGCCTCCTGAAGCTTCCCAGGCAGCCCTGGGTGCAATCTACAGAACCCTTACTGTGCTCCAGCAGTTGATGGGGAAAGAAGGAACTGTTTGGTTAAGCCACCGTAAATTGGACTGCAGTTACCCACAGTTATTAGTTGATTCACTAACAGAAATGTCCAGTATCACTGACTGAATAATTCTTCCCTCTGCTCCTATTAAATAGTAACACAGCACAGGATCTGATTCTGGTTTATCTGTTCTTCACCTGCTTGTATAATTTTCACGAAGTATAACATGATTTCATTATTAGGGTTTTTACCTCACTGGGGCAGGAATCCCTTAGAAGAAATGGAGCAGTCAACATAGTCAACAAAAGAGTCCTAAATGCAGTACTTGGATTCAATCTCAAAAATGACACAATGATTTCCAAGGCAAACCATTCAATGTCATGGTAATTCAAGTCTATGCCCCGACCAGTAACGCTGAAGATGCTGAAGTTGAACAGTTCTATGAAGACCTACAAGACCTTGTAGAACTAACACTCATAAAACATGTCCTTTTCATTATAGGGGACTGGAATGCNCTGGCCTGTTGTCTGTGATTGTGGTTTCTGTCTGTCTGCCCTCTGATGCCATCTCTGAGTTCCCACCATCTTACTTGGGTTTCTCTCACCTTCAATGTGGGGTATCTCCTCACAGCTGCTCCAGCATAGCACAGTAGCCCCCCTGACCTTGGACATGGGGTAGCTCCTCTCAGCCATGCTTCTGCGCCATTGCAGCCACTGCACAGTGCCAAGAAAATGCACTGGCCATAAACACCCTCTTCCAACAACACAAGAGAAGACTCTACACATGGACATCACCAGATGGTCAACACCAAAATCAGATTGATTATATTCTTTGCAGCCAAAGATGGAGAAGCTCTATACAGTCAGCAAAAACAAGACCGGGAGCTGACTGTGGCTCAGATTTTGAACTCCTTATTGCCAAAATTTGGAAAACTCAGCAGTGGCCGCAGGACTGGAAAAGGTCAGTTTTCATTCCAATTCCAAAGAAAGGCAATGCCAAAGAATGCCCAAACTACCACACAATTGCACTCATCTCACAAGCTAGTAAAGTAATGCTCAAAATTCTCCAAGCCAGGCTTCAGCATTATGGGAACCGTGAACGTTTAGAAGTTCAAGCTGGTTTTAGAAAAGGCAGAGGAACCAGAGATCAAATTGCCAACATCCGCTGGATCATGGAAAAAGCAAGAGAGTTCCAGAAAAACATCTATTTCTGCTTTATTGACTATGCCAAAGCCTTTGACTGTGTGGATCACAATAAAAGATGGAGAAGCTCTATACAGTCAGCAAAAACAAGACCGGGAGCTGACTGTGGCTCAGATCATGATCATTTCAATAGATGCAGGAAAAACTTCTGACAACATTCAACACCCATTTATGATAAAAGCTCTCAGGAAAGTCGGCATAGAGGGAACCTACCTCAACATAATAAAGACCATATATGGCAAGACCCCAGCAAACATCATTCTCAATGATGAAAGCAACAAAAAGCATTTCCTTTAAGATCAGGAACCAGTTGAGGATGTCCACTCTCACTACCATTATTCAACATAGTTATGGACATCCTACTAAGTATTAGTCAGTCATCTCTGACTCTTTGTCACCCCATGGACTGAAGCCTGCCTGGTTCCTCTATCCATGGGATTTCCTAGGCAAGAATACTGGAGTAGGTCACCATGCCCTTATCCAGGGGGTCTTCCCGACCTAGGAATCAAACCCAGATCTCCTGCATTGCAGGTGGATTCTTTACTGTCTGACCCACCTAGCCACTACAATTAGAAGGGGAAAAAAGAGGTAAAAGGATAAAGTAATCCATATTGGAAAAGAAGTAAAGTGTCACTGTTTGCAGATGGCATTATACTACATATAGACCATCTTAAAGATGCAACTAGAAAGCTACTATAACTAATCAATGAATTTGGTAAAGTTATAGGACACAAAATTAATACACAGAAATATTGTTCATGCCTATACACTAGCAATGAGACATCAGAAAGAGAAATTAAGGAAACAGTCCCATCTACCACCAGCAAAAAAAAAAAAAAAATTATCTAGAAATAAACCTACCTAGGGAAGCAAAAGACCTGTACACAGAAAACTGTAAGATACTGATGAAAGAAATCAAAAAGGACACAAACCAATTAAGAGCTCTACCATGTTCTTGGACTGAAAGAGTCAATATTGTGAAAATGATTATAGTACCCAAAGCAATCTACATTTTCAGTGCAATTCCTATCAAATTATCAATGGCATTTTTCACAGAATTAGAACAAAAATATTTACAATTTGTGTGGAAACATAAAAGACTCAAAAAGTCAAAGCAATCTTGAGAAAGTCAAATGGAGCTAAAGGAATGAGGTGCCCTGATCTGAAACTATACTACAAAGCTAGAGTAATCAAGACAGTATGATACTGATACAAAAACAGAACTATAGATCAATGGAACAGAATATAAAGACCAGAGAAAAACTCATACCTGTGGTCACCTAATCTGTGACAAAAGAGGCAAGAATATACAATGGAAAAAAGTCCCACTCTTCAGCATGTAATGCTGGGGAAACTGGACAGCTCCTTGTAAAAGAATGAACATTCTTTTTACACATCTGTATAAAAAATTAGAACATTCCCTACCATCATATTCAAAATGGACTAAAGACCTAAATAATGTAAGACCAGACACTATAAAACTGTTAGAGGAAAACATAGGCAGAACACTTACATAAATCACAGCAAGATCTTTTTTTTAACCCAACTCCCAGAGTAATGAAAATAAAAACAAAAATAAATCAGTGTACCTAATTCCAAAGTTTTTGCAAAGGAATTTTGTAAAGGTTTTTTACTAAGGTTTGTAAAGGTTTTTGTAAATTTTATAAAGGAATTTTGCAAAAGCTTTTGTAAATGAAAGTGAAGTGAAATCCCTCAGTTGTATTCGACTCTGTGCAACCCCATGGACTGCAGCATGCCAGGCTCCTCTGTCCATGGGATTCTCCAGGCAAGAATAGTGGAGTGGAAACCATTAAAAAGTGAAAAGACAACCCTTAGAATGGAACAAAATATTTGCAATCGAAGCAACTGACAAGGGTTTAATCTTCAAATATACAAACAGCATATGAAGCTCAATGTAAAAGAAAAAAAGCCAATCCAAAACTGGGAAGAAGAACTAAATACATATATCTCCAAAGAATATATACAGATGGCCAACAGGCACATGAAAAATGCTCAACATCACTAATTATTAGAAAAATGCAAACTGAAACTACAGTGAGAATGGCCAGCATCAAAAAAATCTACCAAGAATAAATGCTGGAGAGGGTGTAGAGAAAAACTAACCTTCTTATACTGTTGGTGGGAATGTAAATTGCTACAGTGATTATGGACAAGAGTATGGAGATGCCTTAAAAACTAAAAATGGAACTACCATATGACCCAACAATTTCACTCCTGGGCATATATCCAGAGAAAACCATTATTCCAAAAGATACAGGCACCCCAGTATTCATTGCAGCACTATTTACAATAGCCAGGACATGGACACAATTTAAATATCTACCAACAGAGTAATGGATAAAGAAAATATGATACAAATATACAATGGAATATTACTCAGTCATATAAAGGAACAAAACTGTGCCAACTGCAAAGACATGGATGGACCTAGAGACAGTTATACAGGGTTAGTAATTCAGAAAGAGAAAAATATAGCATAATGATGCATATATGTGGGATTTAGAAAAATGGTACAGATGAATCTATATGCAGAGCAAAACAGAGACACAGATGTAGAGAACATACATATGGACACCAAGGTGGGCAAGGAGGGTGGGATAAATTGGAAGGTTGGGATTGCCATGCATACACTACTACGTATAAAATAGATAACAAATGAGAACCTATTGTATAGCACAGGGAAGTCTACTCAATGCTCTATGATGACCTAAATGGGAAGGAAATCCAAAATATGGGATATATGTATATATACAGCAATTCACTTTGCTGTAAAGCAGAAACACAACATTGTAAAGCAACTATACTCTTATAAAGAATTTTTAAAAGAAAAAAGAAATATTTAAATCATACCAGGCATCTTTTCTCACCAGAACCTTTTGAAACTAGAAATCAACTACAAGAGAAAAAAAAAAACTATAAAAAACACGACACATGGAGGCTAAATAATATGCTACCAAACAACCAATGAATCACTGAAGAAATCAAAGAGTAGATTAAAAAATACCTAAAGACAAAGGAAGACAAAAACACAGTGACCCCAAACCTATGGGACACAGCAAAAGCAGTGCTAAGAGGGTGGTTTATAGCAGTACAGTCTTACCTCAAGAAACAAGAAAAATCTAAAACAAACAACCTTAGTCTTATACCTAAAGCAACTAGAACAAGAACAAACAAAATCCAAAGTTAGTAGAAGGAAAGAAATCAGAAAAATCGGTGCAGAAATTGAAAAGATCAATAAAACTAAAAGATGGTTCTCTGAAAAATAACCAAGATTGATAAACCTTTAGCCAGACTCATCAAGAAAAAAACTGAGTGTTCAAAAAAATAAAATTAGAAATGACAAAGGAGAAGTTACAGTGGACACTAGAGAAATACATGTAATCATAAGAGGCTACTACCAGCAGCTATACACCAATAAAATGGACACCCTAGAAGAAATTGGACAAATTCTTAGAAAGGTCCAATTTTCCAAGACTGAACCCGGAAGAAACAAAATATGAACAGACCAATCACAAGTAATGAAATTGAAACTGTGATTTAAAAACTCCCAACTGCAATTTAAAAAATCACCACAAACAGATGGCTTCAGCAGAAAATTCTACCAAACACTTACAGAAGAGTTAACACCTATCTTTCTGAAATTATTCCAAAAACTTCAGAGGAAGGAACCCTCCCAAACTCATTCAAATGAGGCCACCACCATCCTTATATCAAAACCAGACCAGGGTACCACACAAAAGAAAATTGCAGCCCAATATCACTGTTGAACATTGGAGAATCAAAACGATATGATCATCTCAATAGATGCAGAAAGAACTTTTTATAAACTTCAACATTCATTTATGATAAAATCTCTCCAGAAAGTGGGCATAGAGGGAACGTACCTCAGTATAATAAAGGACATATATGACAAACACACAGCTTACATCATACTCAGTGGTGAAAAGCTCAAAGCATTTCCTCTAAGATCAAAAATAAAACAGGGATGCCCACCTCTCACTACTTTTACTGAACACAGTATGGGAAGTCCTACCCATCACAATCAGAGAAGAGAAAGAAATAAAAATATATCCAAACCAGAAAGGAAGAAGTCAAACTATCACTGTTTTAAGATGACATGATACTACACATAGAAAATCCTAAAGATGCCACCAGAAAACTATTAGAGTTCATCAAAGAATTCACTAAAGTTGGAGGGTACCAAATGAATGCACAGAAATCTATTGCCTTCTATACACTAACAACAAAAGAGCAGAAAGAGAAATTAAGGAAACAGTCCCATTTACCATAACATCAGAAGGAATAAATTACCTAGGAATAAAGAAAGCTACCTAACTTCCACAGTGGTTCAGTAGTAAAGAATCCACCTGTAATACAGGAGATGTAGGAGACATAGATTCGATCTCTGAATCAGGAAGATCCCTTGGAGGAGGAAATGGTAACTCCAATATTCTTGCTTGGAAAACCTCATAGACATAGAAGCCTGGCAGGCTACACTCCATAGGTGCAAACAGTCTGACACAACTGGACATGCATGCATACATGCAAACCTACCTAAGGAGGCTTGAGAACTGTACTCTGAAAACTGTAAGACACTGATGAAAGAAATCAAAGATGATGTCACAAAAAGGAAGGGCATACCATGTTCTTAAATTGGAAAAAATCAACACAGCCAATTGACTATATTATCCACAGCAATCTACACATACAATGCAATCCCTATCATATTACCAATGGTATTTTTCACAGAACTAGAACAAAATAAATTCTTTAATTTGTATGGAGACACAAAAGACTCTGACTAGCCAAAGCAATCTTGAGAAAGAAAAACAGCTGGACATAGCAGGCTCCCTGTCTTCAGACTATACAACAAAGCTATGGTCATCCAAACAATATGGTATTGCACAAAGACAGAAATAAAGATCAATGGAAAAGAATAAACAGCCCAGAAATAAACCCATGCATCTATGAACTCTGAACTTAACTGATCTATGGTCAATTAATTTACAACAAAGGAGGTAAGAATACACAATGTAGAAAAAAACAGTTTCTTCAATATCTGCTGCTGGGAAAACTTGACAGTTACATGCATCTAGAAGGATGAAATTAGAATATTTTTTAACACCATACACAAAAATAAGCTCAAAATGGATTAAAGACCTAAAGGTAAGCCTGGGTATTATAAAACTCTTAGAGGAAAGCATAGGCAGAACATTGTTTGACATATATCACAGAAATAACTTTTTGGATCCACCTCCTAGAGTAATGAAAATTTAAAAAAAAAAAACTGGACCTAATTAAACTCAAAAGCTTTTGCACACAAAGGAAACCATAAACAACCCACAGAATGGGACAAAAATATCGCAAACGATGCAACCAACAAAGGATACAGCTCCAAAGCATAAAATCAGAAATGCAGCTCAATATTACAAAAAAGCAAATGGCAAATAACCCAATCAGAAAAATGAGCAAAAGAACTAAAAGATACTTCTCCAAAGAGGACATCAGGGCCAGATCAGTTCAGTTGCTATATATGTGTCTGGTTCTTTGCAACCCCATGGACTGTAGCACTTCAGGCTTCCCTGTCCATCACCAACTCCCAGAGCTTGATCAAACTTGTATTCATTGAGTCAGTGATGCCATCCAACCATCTTATCCTCTATCATCCCCTTCTCCTCCTACCTTTATCTTTTCTAGCATCAGGGTCTTTCCCAATGAGTCACTTCTTCCCATCAGGTGGCCAAAGTATTGGAGTTTCAGCTTCAACATCAGCCCTTCCAATGAACATTCAGGCCTGATTTCCTTTAGGATGGACTGGTTGGATCTCCTTGCAGTCCATGGGACTGTCAAGAGTCTTTTCCAACACCATAGTTCAAAAGCATCAATTCTTCAGTGCTCAGCTGTTTTTGTGGTCCAACTCTCACAACCACATGTGACTACTGGAAAACACCATAGCTTTGACTAGATGGAATTTGTCAGCAAAGTAACGTCTCCACTTTTTAATAAGCTATCTAGGTTGGTCATAGCTTTCCTTCCAAGAAGCAAGTGTCTTTTAATTTCATGGTTGCAGTCACCATCTGCAGTGATTTTTGGAGCCCAAGAAAATAAACTCTCTCACTGTTTCCATTGTTTCCCCATCTTTTTGCCATGATGTGATGAAACCAGATGCCATGATCTTCTTTTTTTGAATGCTGAATTTTAAGCCAGCTTTTTCACTCTCTTCTTTCACTTTCATCAAGAGGCTCTTAGGTTCTTCTTCACTTTCTGCCATAAGTGTGGTGTCATCTACATATCTGAGGTTATTGATGTTTCTCCCAGTAATCTTGATTCCAGCTTGTGCTTCTTCCAGCCCACTGTTTCTCATGATGTACTCTGCATATAAGTTAAATAAGCAGGGTGACAATACATAGCTTTGATGTACTCCTTTTCCTATTTGGAACCAGTCTGTTGTTCCATGTCCAGTTCTAACTGTTGCTTCTTGACCTGCATATAGATTTCTCAGGAGGCAGGTAAGATGGTCTGCTATTCCTATCTCTTGAATTTTCCAGTTTGTTGTGATCTACATAGTCAAAGGCTTTGCCAGGGACGGGGGAGCCTGGTGGGCTGCCGTCTATGGGGTCACACAGTCGGACACTACTGAAGTGACTTAGCAGTAGCAGCAGATGTTTTTCTGGAACTCTCTTGCTTTTTCAGTGATCCAATAGATGTTGGCAATTTGATCTCTGGTTCCTCTGCCTTTTCTAAATCCAGCTTTAACATCTGAAGTTCTTGGTTCATGTACTGGTGAAGCCTGGCTTGGAGAATTTTGAGCATTACTTTGCTAGTGTGTGTGATGCGTACAGTTGTGCTCATCATACACACATAGTTTGAGCTTTCTTTGGCATTGCCTTTCCTTGGGAATGGAATGAAAACTGANCCTTTTCTAAATCCAGCTTTAACATCTGAAGTTCTTGGTTCATGTACTGGTGAAGCCTGGCTTGGAGAATTTTGAGCATTACTTTGCTAGTGTGTGTGATGCGTACAGTTGTGCTCATCATACACACATAGTTTGAGCTTTCTTTGGCATTGCCTTTCCTTGGGAATGGAATGAAAACTGACCTTTTCCAGTACTGTGGACACTGCTGAGTTTTCCAAATTTGCTGGCATATTGAATGCAGCACTTTCACAGCATCATCTTTCAGAATTTGAAATATCTCAACTGGAATTCCATCATCTCCATTAGCTTTGTTTGTTGTGATGCTTCCCAAGGCCCACTTGACTTTGCACTCCAAGATGTCTGGCTCTGAGTGATCACACCATTATGATTATCTGGATCATGAAAATCTTTTTTGTATAGTTCTTCTGTGTATTCTTGCCAACTTTTATTAATATCTTCTGCTTCTGTTAAGTCCATACCATTTCTGTCATTTATTGTACTCATCTTTGCATGAAATCCTCCCTTGGTCTAATTTTCTTGAATTCCTTCTATTTCCTAGCATTAATCACTGAAGAAGACTTTTTCTTATCTCTTCTTGTTATTCTTTGGAACTCTGCATTCAGATGGGTATATCTTTCCTTTTCTCCTTTGTCTTTAGCTTCTGTTTTGTGAACAAGTTCAAGAGAGGCTAAAAGCAAAGAAGACATACATATGGCCAACACACATGTGAAAAGATACTGAATGTTGCTATTTATTAGAAGAATGAAAATCAAAACCACAATGAGATATCAGCTCACATGCATCTGAATAGCCATCATTAAAAAGTCTATAAACAATAAATACTGGAGAGGGTGTGGAGAAAAGGTAACTCTCCTACACTGTTGGTGGGAATATAAATTGGTATAGCCACTATGGAGAACAGTATGGAGTTTTTCCTAAAGAAAGTAAAAACAGAGCTACCATGTGATCCAGCAATCCCACTGCTGGGCATATATCTGAAGAAAACTCTAATTCAAAAAGATATATGCACTCCATTGTTCATAGTAGAACTATTAACAATAGCCAAGACATAATAGTAACTAAAATGTCCATCAACAGATGAATGGATTAAGATTTCATACGTATATACAATGGAATACTACTGAGTCATAAAAAAGTGAAATTATGCCATTTGCAGCCACATGATTAGACCTGAAGATTATCATACTAAGTGAAGTAAATGAGACAAAGACAAATATGATATTGCTTATATGCGAATAAAAAAGTGATACAAATGAACTTGTTTACAAAATGGAAACAGATTCATGAATTTAGATAACAAACTTATGGTTAACAAAGGAGAAAGGTGTGGGGGAGGGATAAATTAAAAGCTTGGGATTAACATATACACTTCTATATTAAAATAGATAACCAATGAGGACCCACTGTATATCCCAAGAAATTGTACTCAATATTCTCTAATAAATTATATGGGAAAAGAATCTGCAAAGTGATATATGCATAAGTAATACTAAATCACTTTGCTGTATACATGGAACTGACACAATATTGTAAATCAACTAGTCTAATATAAAATTAAGAAATAAAACTGACAAGTGTTCTCATCAAAATAAAATCTTTGAGACAATGAACAGCATTTTAAAAGAGGAATAACAGATTCTATTTCTAAGTAAATATGAGCTTTGAGTGAAAAATCGTTTAAACATGAAAATTCCACTCCAGTACTCTTGCCTGGAAGATCCCATGGATGGAAGAGCCTGGTAGGCTGCAGTCCATGGGGTCGCTAAGAGTCGGACACGACTGAGTGACTTCACTTTCACTTTACACTTTCATGGATTGGAGAAGGAAATGGCAACCCACTCCAGTGTTCTTGCCTGGAGAATCCCAGGGACGGGGGAGCCTGGTGGGCTGCCATCTATGGGGTCGCACAGAGTCAAACACGACTGAAGTGACTTAGCAGAAAATTCTCAGAAACTATATATAACACCTATAAAGTCCCAATGAAGAAATTCTAGAGGACATACTTCTTTAATTCAAGAGAAAGATATTTAGGTTGCAGGAAGAAAATGTAAGCAATCTAGTTAGGAAGGCTAAATTTTTTGGACTTCCCAGGTGGTGCCAGTGGTAAAGAACCTGCCTGCCAATTCAAGAGACATAAGAGATGGGAGTTTGATCCCTGGATTGGAAAGATCTCCTGGAGAAGGGTAAGGCAACCCACTCCAGTATTCTTGACTGGAGAATCCCATGGACAGAGAAGTCTGGTGGGCTATGGTCCATAAAGGTGCAAAGAATCAGGCATGACTGAAGCAACTTTGCACACAGATTTTATGTATTAATACACATAATGGGACAAATTATAAATCTAGAAACAAATTTATGTAATCAATAAGGGAAGGGAAGACTGCTGGTAAAGATTGATAAAGATTCTCCCTTAGACCAAATTTGACAGAAGATAGCTAAGAGAATGAAAAGAATGATTAGTCGTTTGTTTTTTGAGACACAGAGTATAGATGTTGATTACACATAATGGGACAAATTATAAATCTAGAAACAAATTTATGTAATCAATAAGGGAAGGGAAGACTGCTGGTAAAGATTGATAAAGATTCTCCCTTAGACCAAATTTGACAGAAGATAGCTAAGAGAATGAAAAGAATGATTAGTCGTTTGTTTTTTGAGACACAGAGTATAGATGTTGATTAATTCTACTTGTACTTGGAAAACATAAGTTTAAATATGTGTGCTAAATACTCAATGCAAAGAGACTTCTGATTCCTGACCATAATGTATATAAAAAGATTCTCCTACTAAAATATAAATAGTCTTGAATTGAGACATACTTTGTATAGCATTTGTGGGCTCATAGGAAAATAAAAATAAAAATCACCAGAAAGAACAAAATAAACAAAAAATAAGCTAAATTCAGACTGGGATAATCACTGCAAGTAATTGTTATACCTTGGTTTAAATGTCAAAAAGCAAGTTAAGCTATGAAATTAAAGCCTTGAGTCTGTACCAAGGTGTGAGAATATTAGGGTAGAACTATCAAAGACTCTGATGCTGGGAGGGATTGGGGGCAGGAGGAGAAGGGGACGACCGAGGATGAGATGGCTGGATGGCATCACGGACTCGATGGACGTGAGTCTGAGTGAACTCCGGGAGATGGTGATGGACAGGGAGGCCTGGCGTGCTGCGATTCATGGGGTCGCAAAGAGTCGGACGCGACTGAGCGACTGAACTGACTGACTGATCAAAGGTAATAAAGTTGGTCCAGATAAGCAGAATCCTTGTTTCCTGGCAAAAGCAAAAGTAATTTTCATCTAAGCCAAAACTAAACATGTCTCCAACTCAACTCCCCTGGGTCCCCAAAAGTCCCAGCAGGCACTACAATGCCATTTGACAAGAGGGATAGTCTAAAGAAGTAGAAACTAGACTGGAAAGAGGTAGTTATTAAGGATCACATATCTTTTATTTGAAATATTGACAGAAAGAGCTGATCAGGAAAACACTGCTAAAATTCCTGTTACTAGAAAAAACACTTTTCCTGCAGAGGTCCAGTCAGGATAGGGGTCCTAAAGTGTAAGCCTATCTAGCTTCATGGTTAGTCTGTTACCCTGCCTTCATTTCTGCTCCTCACATAGGCTTTCCATCGATATATACTTCAAGTTAGCCTAGCTAGCCTGTCATTGCAATGATACTGGAAGGAGACTAAGTGTATTAATCATCAATTTGTCAGGATATGTACAGAGATATTTCAATTCAGATGATGTTTATTTTATTGTCCATGGCTTGTAATTGCTTTGCTCTCTGAAACAGAATAGCAAGATCAAGCTCTGACAAGAACATAAAATGGTAGCATAAAACCCACACTAGGAAAAAAAGGAGGCTTACGCTCTCATGTCATTCTACATACTAGCTTTCTAAAACAAGTAACTTACCTTATTTTTACTGAGTTTTTTTTTTAAACAAAAGATGCAAAAACTGAATGAAGAAAACATTAAGAAACCAAGTATATTTAAAGGGAAAAAAACTATAATGCCAGTTCTTTCAGACATGTTACAAAGAGAGCAAAGGAAGCATGCTATAAGCTCAAATGATAAAGTAGCTGATCTAATTTAAAAAATTAGAAACAGCAAGGAAGAATAGTTATTGCTGAAATCTATATTCTCACTTTAAACACTGAGGAAAGGGACAAAAAGAATAGTGTGATAAAAATGAGATAATAGGTACAAAGAGACTGATGATCCAACAGAAATGTATTAAAATGGAGAATACATCAACGGAAATCTTAAAAAATGAATTCAGAGAAATGACACAGCAGAATTTCCCTGAAATGAAAAATTGCATAAGTAGATTAAAGATGCCAATTATACCAAAATGAATTAAAAGATAAAAATCAACATTGAGTACTCTACTGGATGTTAAAAAGGTCATATATTTTAAAAGTATATTTTGTCTAGGTAGAAAAAAGAAAGCCAACCACAAAAGCAAAATCAGACTAGACTCAGGCTTATTCATAAAACCAGAAACAGTACAGCAAAATTTTGAAAGCACTGAGGAAATATTGTTACCAAGAAAAATATATTCATACTAATTTTCATTCAAGAATAAAAGCCAAAGGAATATATTCTCAAATATGAAGAAACTCAAAGACAGCATTCATAAGCCCTTTGGGGAAAATTACTTATTGAGATTTATCTAACCAAGAGACAGTCAAAACATACAATTCAGAAATGAAGAAGCCATTTAGAACTGGTGCTGTTTAGTCAAATCATATAAACTAAAATTTGGAAACACAGAGAACTGAGAGATAGACCAGAAGTGTAAGTAAGTGCTACAAACTTGGACCAGGTCCCGATGTATTCCAAAACACAAAAGTTGTAGAGAGTGAAAGTTATGGTGATGATGACTTCATCTCTGACAGCAGGGAATAAAAAAAATTATTATGAAACAGAAATATACAAGAGAATTATTATAAAGAAATAACAATGCATTATTAGAAAATTGAGTTTATGAAGAAATGATTTCAACACCTCCCAAATCCCCTAGAGCACAACTTTAAAAGTGTTTTTTTTTTCCCCTCCTGAACCTGATACAATCAGTCCTTCACTCCTATCACATAGAAACTGCTTTTGCTAACATCACCAATGACCATGTTGTCATACTTCATGACCACTTCTCAGCCTGCATCTTATCTGCGCCGTGTGCAGCATTTGACACTTGAATTACACCCTCCTTCTGACAAGATTTACTTTCTTCACCCAGGATATCAGAGTATGTCCTTATTTTTCTTTGACCTCATGGCTTGCAGCTTTTTAACATTTCAATTAATCTTTCTCATACTAGAAGCTGTAAAAGTTATAGTGTTCCTAGGGTATGTCCTGAAACAACCTCTCTGTCCATACTTACTTATTTGGGGCTCATATGTTATTTCCTCAAAACACACAATGAATTGACAGCATCTATATACTGTCAATTTTTAATTTTTGTATCTAGCCTAAACCTGTCCCTGAGTTCTAGACTCAAGTATTCAACCACTTTCTTGACATCTAAATGTGGATATCTAATAGATATCTCAAAGTTAACATGTCAACAGTGAAACTCCTGATACCACATCCTACCCCACTCCCCTTTGCCTCTGCTACTGCTCATCCAGTCTTCCTCATGATAGTAACTGGTAACATTATCTATTCCATTGGCTCCTTGTTCTCATATCTCATCAAACTCTGATTATTTTATCTTTAAAAGACATCCATCTTCACTGTAGCTAGTACAAGCCACTATTATCTGCCAATTGTATCATTCCAATGACTCCTTACTGGCCTCCCTGCTTTTATCTCTGTTCCTAAAATCTGCTCTCAGCAGAGCAGTGTGTGTTACTGGCTCAGTCGTGTCCAACTCCTCGTGACTCCATGGACTGTGGCCCCCCAGGCTCCTCTGCCCATGGAATTCTTCAGGCAAGAATACTGGAGTGGGTTGCCATTTCCTTCTGCAGGTCATCTTCCCAGCCCAAGGACTGAACCTGAGTCTCCTGCTTGGCAGGCAGATTCCTTACCATCTGAGCCACTAGGGAAGCCGCTAGCAGAGCAGTGAGAAGGAACCTATTAATATTCAATCATTTTATTTCCTTTTGGGCTCAGAACCAACTAATATATTCTTACCTGTCTCAGAGTAAAATACAGTAACACTTTCTTTGGTTTTTTACCAATATGAATCTGACCTCCATTACATCTCAGCATCATAGGTAATAACTTTTGGCCAGCCGGAAAGAAGGACTTTTGGAAGGCAAGGCTTTGAAAGACCAATAAAGCCACTATCATAGAAAAATATGTAATGGGTAATAAGTAAGCTAAGAAAGTGTTAGTTTGCTGACTGTTTCTAAACATACTAAATTATTTTAAGAAAATGAATTATAAATTTGAAGTCCAAAATTCTTGGCTCAAAATCTAACTAGATGAAAAATTTCTCTGATTCTGTGTAAGAATTCAGTGCAGTCATTGCATTATATATATATATATATAAAACCAAACTACAATATCAGCTGAATTCACAGCTTTGAGCAGACTCACATGTGAAAAGAAAGAGCCTATAAAGAAACATAACAGAGGAATCAGAGTCTCCCTTAGAAATGAAAAAAAAAACTACTTTATGAGGGTCTTGATACCTTCCCTGAAGACACTGTGGTGATGTCTCTAAGGCACTTTATTGGCCAAGGAAAGCACATTTATTTCTTTACCTACTGCCAAACAACCTCCAGGCTCCTAGAGTCAGAGTCCAGCATTCCTCAAAGGACCACTATAAGTTTAAGCTCCCAAAAAAGTATAAACTCAAATCTCAAGATATCCATCACCTTACATAATTACTACTTTTTGTGGTGAGAAACTTTCAAGTATATATTACTGTTGACTATAGTCATCATGATGTACATTAGATCCCCAAATATGATTCATTTTATAACTTGAAGTTTATACCACTTGACTATTGTCCCTCCTTTGTACCCATCCCCCAACCCTTGGCAACCACAATTCTTGTTTTTATAAGCTGGGCTTTTTTAGATTCCACATATAACAGAATATAATATTTGTCTTTCTCTGACTTATTTTACTTATTATAAAGGCCTCCAGGTCCCTACGTGTCTCAAGGTCTATACATGTCACAAATGATTTCTTTCTTTTTAATGGCTGAATAACAAACATCTGTGTGTATGTATTCTATATAGACAACATTTTCGTTATCCATTCATATGTTGATGGTCACTTAGGCCATTTCCAAGACTTGGCTATTGTGAATTAATACTATTAATACATTGAACATGGGTGTATAGATGCCTTTTCAAGATAGTGATTTCCTTTTCTTCATATATATATACCCAGATGTGGGATTGCTGGAGTATATGGTATTAATAGTTGTATCTGTTATTTTTAGAGAACTCTCCAAGTTGTTTTCCATAATAGCTGAACCAATTTACATTGCACCAACAGAGTACAAGGATTCCATTTTTTTCTACATCTTTGCCAGCATTTGTTATCTCTCTTAATAACACCCATTTTAATAATAGGTGTGAAATGATGTCATTGTGGTTTTGATTTGCATTTTCCTGATGATTAGTGATGTTGAATATCTTTTCATATGCCTATAGGTTATTTGAAATATCTTTGGTAAAATGTCTATTCACTTCCACTGCCAATTTTTCAGGTTTGTTTTTTTTTTTTTTTTTGCTATTGAGTTGTGGGTTTTTTACATATTTTGATTAACAACTCATCAGATATATAATTTGCAAACATTTTTTCTCATTTTGTAGGCTGCTTTTTTATTTTATTTATTTATTTTTTTGCTATGTAGAAGCTTTGTATTTAATGTAGTCCCACTTACTTATTTTTGCTTTTGTTGCTTGTGCTTTTAGTCTCATATCCAAAAAATTGTTCCCAGGACTGATGTCAAGGAGCTCCTTCTCTATGTTCAAATGGCTGTTCCTGGGAAGGGATGAGTGTTAGAAACTCCTGTATTACAATTTTTCTAATGTCACCCTTAGAGTAGTCTTTTTTTATAAATTGTTAAGCAGTGTCTAATATTTACATGAAAATTCACAGGACATAGGATAGGCAAAATAATCTTGAAAAAGAAGAACAAATTTTAAGGATTTTCACTATCTGATCCCAGTATTTCCTATAAAATCATGATAGGGTGGAAATAGTGTAAAGTCAGGTCAAGTCAAGTCACTCAGTCGTGTCCGACTCTTTGTGACCCCGTGGACTGCAGCCCACCAAGCTCCTCAGTCCATGGGATTCTCCAAGCAAGAATACTGGAGTGGGTTGCCATTTCCTTCTCCAGGGGATCTTCCCGACCCAGGGATCGAACCCGGGTCTCCCGCATTGGAGGCAGATGCCTTAACCTCTGAGCCACCAGGGAAGTCCATAAATTTGCTGTGGTTTGTATTCCGTGTTGTTTGTAGCCTACAAGTGGGGGGCTGGGTTACTGGCTGCAAATATGGTTGTGGCGGGTGAAGGTGAAGTCATTCAGTCGTGTCCGACTCTTTGCGACCCCGTGGACTGTAACCTACTAGGCTTCTCTGTCCACAGGATTCTCCAGGCAAGAGTAGTGGAGTGGATTGCCATTTCCTTCTCCAGGGGATCTTCCCGACCCAGGGATCGAACCCAGGTCTCCCGCATTGGAGGCAGACGCTTTAACCTCTGAGCCACCAGGGAAGCTCCATGGTAAAGCATCTGCTTGCAATGCAGGAGACNGACCCAGGGATCGAACCCAGGTCTCCTGCATTGGAGGCAGATGCCTTAACCTCTGAGCCACCAGACTATTAGCTACTTGCAAAATGTCTATCCAGAAATCATGACAACAGGCCTATCAAATCTACAGGCACTTTCTCATAACTTGGCCAAACATGGAGGGAAAAAATTATAATTGCTTTACTTAGTATGGCTTACCTCCTTCTATTACTTCTGTTCCTAGAAACAGAGGTGTGATAAGGGGCTTCAGCAAAGCAAGCTAAATATGATACCCCAGGTGCCGATTTTTAACTGTACCAAAGCTAGTCACTATAGTATTCTTTGAAAGCAACTATATTTTATGCTTCAACTATCTGATGGAGTGCCAAGAATAAGACCACTATTTACAGATTAAACTTGCTGCAGTATAGTTTTAAAACAAAAGAAAAAGTACAAAAGAAACCAAATCCTATATTTTTTGCAAAATAAGAGATAAAACTTAGAACTTTGTGACTACATAAATGAAGTGTATAATGGTTATTAAATTCTGAAACATATTTAAACATGATAGAAAGCACTTTGATGTTTAATATTTGATTTGTAAAAAAGCGATCACATATACTGGTGTGTGGATATAAAGAACTGCAGGAAAGTGGTTACAACTACCTACATCTTCGAAATATTGACAAATGAAAATTCTGAATCTAAATTTTAGTGCTAGCTCATCTGATTGATTCCTATTCAAACAGTGATTGAAGACCTACTATGTACTGTGTGCAAGTATTGAGCCAGAGACTGTGAAATAAAGCAAAGTAAAATTTGCCTTCAGAGGGCGGGCAATTTATAACACAAACACTTTTTTTACATTAGGTAAAAAGTGGATACTCACCAAGAAAGCAAGCATAAATGAACACATGTGGATTCAGAAGGACAAAAAAAAAATACTTAATGATACCAGTTTGATGACAATTATTTGAATAAAGAAATCTAATGCATTTAGCACTCTCATTTACCAAAGCTGAGCTCACAGGGACAAAAATATATGTCCCAGAAAAATACCTTTTTACCACTGCTGTATCAATTTATAGAATTTCCTGCTGCTAAATTTTAATCAGTCCCACTACAGTACAACTTCTGCTAACTTAAAAAATTAACCACTGGGTAGTAACTTAAAATATGAAAGAAATCAGGTAACATTTCAGTACTTAAAGAATAATCCATTTGTTTAGTCAAATTAAATATGACAAAATAATATGAAATGCAAAACAAAGAATGAAAGATATCAATATTTTATATAAAATAAATGATTTAAAATTCTACTTTTGTGGCAAACAGGTGGCAGTTACATGTCTGTCTGAAAGTAAAACCAGACAAAGACTATTAATATTAACACTCAATACGTTTTCAGTAAGAAGGTTTCTTACTTGCAGCTAATTTTCTCCTGAAAGCTCGTGGAACAAAGCAACTCTGTCCTTTCTTAAATGCTGACTGCTACTTTCTTAGAACAGGAATTCAGATACTAACAAAATGGGCTGTCCTGGGAAATTAGACATGCCTACTGAAATGACTCGACAGTGTATTTAAAAGCAGAGACATCACTTTGCCAACAAAGGTTCATATAGTCAAACCTACGGTTTTTCCAGTAGTCATGTACAGATGTGAGAGTTGGACCATAAAGAAAGCTGAGCACCAAAGAACTGANACTCGACAGTGTATTTAAAAGCAGAGACATCACTTTGCCAACAAAGGTTCATATAGTCAAACCTACGGTTTTTCCAGTAGTCATGTACAGATGTGAGAGTTGGACCATAAAGAAAGCTGAGCACCAAAGAACTGATGCTTTCAAACCATGGTGCAGGAGAAAACTCTTGATAATCCCTTGGACAGCAAGGAGATCAAATCGGTCAATTCTAAATGAAATCAACCCTGAATATTCACTGGAATATTGAAGCAAACTCCAGGATATAGTGAAGGACAGGGAGACCTGGCATGCTGCATTCTGTGAGGTCACAAAGGGTCAGACACAACTGAAATGATGGATTGCAAAGCTCATCCAGCAGCAGTTACTAGTGGAAGGAATCTAAGCAAGCTGGGAGCCAGCAGTAACTGGGGAACACAGCACGAGACTACAGGACAATGTGGACCGTGCTGTGACAGGTGCAGACTGGCAGAGAGGCAGGCAGGCCTGGCAGCAGACAGCCAGATCCCAGCTAAGGTTGCCAAGGCACCACGAAGGCAGGTAAGCAAACACAGGCATCGAGACAGTGGCTGCCAGTCCACGACGGGCGCAGAAAATCTAAGCCTTGCCAACTTGCAGCAGCACTGGCCTCTAAACCTAAGTGAGCTGGAAAAGTGGAGCAAGCCCATGGGAGACTGGTAGAATTTGAAGACACGTATCTCCAAATTCTATTGGAGGACACTGTGGACGGCTATCACAATGTCCAAACAATAAATACACAAATGAAGGGATTTTAAGTCAAATTTCTCCCTCAAATAAGCACTGCTTTTTTAAACCATAAGAAACAATACATTTATAATAAATGAATATACTGAAAATAGCCTTCCCTCCTCTTTTATGAGGAAATTCAGTGCTCAGACAATCAAGGGAAGTAAAGAAAATTAACACAAGGCAAGTTTGGATATTTTTAATAGGACAGCAATTAGAGAAAAGAAGAAATCACTATCCAGTGGGAACCAAAAGAAATAGGAGAACTATTTTGGGGTTAATTCTGTAATAGAAAAAAAGATTCTGAATCTCCTACAAGTTATTCCTGATTATCCATGCCAAAGAAAGAGTACAGGGGTTTGGATAATAGAAAGCAAGAACAATTATAAAAATCATTACACTGGGATATACATTTTAAGAAGAAAAATTTTATACTAAATTTGTTTTACTACAGTAGGAATCAAATAGTGTGCTATTTAAGATTCCTTAAAAATAAGCATAGAATTTCAGATAAAAAATATAAGAGGGCTAATATCAATGATCTGTTATTAAAGGAAATAAACTTTGGGGAAAAGGAAACTAATTCAGAGGAAAAAATCTGGAAAACATGAATAAACAATGAAAGAATAAAATGAAAAACAGGTATATAAATTGTATTAGGAAAAAAATTGTGTTAATAATAATTGTCTAATGTGATAAGTTTTTTGAAAGACCTAAAGTAGGGACAACTCTGTAAGCACAGAAAGAGAGGTAATAAAAATTACTTTATAGCTCTAGAAAACAGTAGAAATACTGAATAACTTTAGACTTTGTTAAGATATTACATATATATATACATATATATATACACAAAAATATATATATATATAATTGATTACTGAATTACATGAGGATTAATCCACACATAACTTATAGTCAGTCCTTCATATCTCAGGTTCCTGGCATTCATGGATCCAACCACTACAGACCTTCTAGTACTGTAGTATTTACTACTAAAATACACATGCATACAAATGAACTAAATTTTGCTGTTGTTCAGTGGTTAAGTACAGTTCCAGAGTTACCAATTAAAAAATAGACTCTATATCTTCCAAGCTAGTGGAAAGTACAAAACAAGTCAAAAGGAAAAGCTCAACAATTCATACCAAAAAAAAGGGGGTGGGAGAGAGAGGAAAGAGACAAACGGTAAATATGGGAGTGCACACAAAAAATGCTCAAAATAAACACAAGTCTATTAATACTCATAATAAATCTAAGGAAGCCAAACTCCCTATTTAAAAGAAAAATCTGATTTTAAAACAAAATCCAACACAATGTTTTTCAAAGGAAATGCCTAAAAAGCATAAGGACAAAAAAAAGTCTTCAAGTAAAAAGATAAAACAAGATATATTAGTCTGCAAAAGAAAGCTGACATAGCTATATATTTATATCAGAGATAAGATAACAAGCAGAAACAGGGAAATGACAAGTAATGATAAATAAAGATTGATTTAAAAATTATAGAGGAAAGTGTAACAAGTTAAAACTAACATATACTTTAAAGCAGTTTCAAAAATACATAAGCTAAAACATTATCAGTGAGAAAGCATAATTCTCTCACTACTAATACAGAAAGCTATCAACAATAAAACACTTAGCAAAGATATAAAATTCAACAACATAAGAATCAAACGAGTTAATGTGTACATATAGAAAATAGTCATCATGAACTAGAGACCTTTCAAATACACAGAGAATGGCTACAAAAACTGATCATAACTATGTTTCAAATCTACTCTTAATTTAAAAAAAAATTAGTATCATAAAGTCCATATTCTATGATCACAAGGCAAAAGTGAAATTGTTAGTTGCTCAGGTGCATCCTGACTCTTTGTGACCCCATGGACTGTAGCCCACCAGGCTCCTCTGTCTATGGGATTCTCCAGACAAGAATACTGGAGTGGNTTCAAATCTACTCTTAATTTAAAAAAAAATTAGTATCATAAAGTCCATATTCTACGATCACAAGGCAAAAGTGAAATTGTTAGTTGCTCAGGTGCATCCTGACTCTTTGTGACCCCATGGACTGTAGCCCACCAGGCTCCTCTGTCTATGGGATTCTCCAGACAAGAATACTGGAGTGGGTTGCCATTCCCTTCTTCAGGGGATCTTCCCAACCAGGGATTGAACCTGGGTCTCCTACATTGCAGGCCAGATTCTTTACTGTCTGACAATGCAAGTTCACAATAAATAATAAAAAATAAATGGGAGGTGTGCATTAGAAAATTTTAAAACATACTTTTAAATAATATGTAAAAGTAATCACTATAGAAATCAGAAAATACTTACATAGGAATAATGAAGACATATGAACATAAAAATTTGTGAAATTAGCTAAAGCAGTATACAAGGTAAAATTTAGTTTTAAAATTTTGTATTAAAAAGAAAGGCTGAAAATTAATGAGCTAAGTTTGAATTTAAGTTGTAAATTCAAACTAAGAATTTATTTACAAAAAGAACACCCAAAAAAAGAAACATGGAAGAAAAACATAAATAGAAATTAATGAAACAAAAATAATAGGAAAGATGAATGGAAACAAAAGTTGATTCTTTTGAAAACACTAAAAATATTACATACATCTGCAATAAATTAATAAGGCATAATAACAATATTAAGAACTACAGTTAGAGCAGAAATGTAAAAAGAGAAATTATAAACAGCTTTATGGTAATATTTTTGAAAACTAAGACAAAATGGGCAATTCTCTAAAAAATATAACCTACCAAAATTGACTCAAAATAGCATTAAACATAAGAGTGCTATAATCTGTAAATATACTCAATGAAACTTTTAAATTTTCTCACAAAAGAAAATGCCTATGTGGTGTTATAAAAACCTGAATCCAACGCTGAAGGAAGAGGTCAATGCAGTGTTACAAAACCATTTCAGCAAACAGCAGAGGAACCGCTCCCAGGTGGAGCAGGAGACGCACACCCTTACTAACCAAAGCCATGCAAGGACAGTGGAAGGGAGGAAAGCTACGAGGCCCGTCCAAACACTGCCGCAAACCGCCTGCACAAAATAATAGCAGATAGAATCAACCAGTGAATAAATAATATAAAATACATTAGACATTAGATTCATCCCCAATTTATCCAAGAGTGGTTTCACATCAAAAACACCTCAATATAATACAAGGAGAGGTCCTATAAGATCATGCAAATAGGTACAGAAAATAAAATTCAATGAAATTTAATATTCATTCAAGATTTAAAAGCAAAACACCAAATAAATGGCAACTGAATAGAACTTTCTTATTCTGATAAAGGATATCAAAGAATNTCTTGCCTGGAAAATTCCATGGATGGAGGAGCCTGGTAGGCTACAGTCCATGGGGTCACAAAGAGTCGGAAATAGTGTAGATATAGACAAATAGATTAATGCCAAGAACAGAATCACTAGAAATAGAGCCACACGTAAACAGTCACTTGCTTTTTGACTTAAAGCAATTTGATAGGGGAAGAAAGGTCTTTTCAAGGTGGTGTTGAAGTAGATAAGTGTATAGGAAATAAGTGAAACCTCATTACATAATAAAAATTAATATGAGCAGTATCATAGACCCAAATGTCAAAGTTAAAATAATGCTTAGGAAGAAAGCAAAGGTTATCTGCACCCTGAGTAAGTAGTAACTAATAAATATGACCTCATCAAAACTTAAAATTTCTATCAAAATAAATTTTAAGAAATGAACAAGCCACAGATTAAGAGAAAATACCTCTCATGTGTCTAATGACCAACCTGTATGCAGAGTATATTTAAACAACCCTAGAACTTAAGGAAAAAAAGCGTGGTGCTGTTTTTCCTGTGATAACTTATGATTAATTGTAAGCTGAATTATGATCATTATAGATGTCACAAACATTTCATTACCCTTGGCAATATGACTTCAGAACTCCTCCCATTGAGGGGCTGGCACTGTGATTCCCATGGACCAGTAAAATGCAGGGTAATCATCATGCGCCATTTCCAAGTTCATGCACCAGGAAACCTGCCTGGTTCTTCACTCTTATGTAATTTTGCCTACTTTCCATATGAACAAGCCCAAGCATACAATTGGGGGATTAAGAGACCACAACAGGAGATGCCCTTTCACATGTAAGGCTCTCCTAGACCAGCCCAACTTCACTGATTCAGCAGCTGACTACAAAGGCACGTGTGAGCTTAAGCAAAACCAAAAAGGCAACATGAGAGACCAGCACAAATTGTTTATAAGGTAAAAAAATGACTGTTCTTAACCATCTTTTTAAAAACTCTCTACTTATGAGATGTCTACTCATATTTTCTGTTTTTCTTCTTAGAATATTTGCTAGAATTAACTAGTGAAGTCATCTGGGCCTAGACTTTTCTTTGTAGGAGCACTCATCCTTACTGACTTGGATCCTCCACCCCCACCCCATGGGGCTATATTCCCAAGAAGTTAAAGCAGAAATAAGCAATTAAAGTAGAGAAAAGCATCACCATTTCCAAGGCAAACTGTTAAATCTCATATTAATCCAAGTCTAGGCCCTAACCACTAAAGCCAAAGAAGATGAAGCTGAATGGTTCCATGAAGACCTACAAGACTTTCTAGAACTAACAGCAACAAAAGATGTCCTTTTCAGTGTAGGGGAATGGAATGCTAAAGGGGGAAGTCAAGAGATACCTAAAGTAACAGGCAAGTTTGGCCTCGGGGTACAAAATGAATCAGGCCAAAGGCTAACAGAATTTTGCCAAGAGAAGATATTGGTCATAGCAATCACCCTCTTCCAACAAGAGATGACTCCATTCATGGACATCAGCAGATGGTCAACAACAAAATCAGATTAATTATATTCTTTGCAGCTGCACACAAAGAAGCTTTACAGTCAGCAAAATCAAGACTTGGAGCTGACTGTGGCTCAGATCATGAGCTCCTTATTGCAAAATTCAGACTTAAATTGAAGAAAATAGAGGAAACCACTAGGCCATTCAGGTATGACCTAAACCAAATCCCTTATGATTATACAGTTGAAGTGACAAATAGATTCAGGGAATTAGATCTGATAGATCTGAATAACTATGAATGGAAGTTTGTAACATTCTACAGGAGGCAGTGACCAGAACTATCCCCAAGAAAAAAGAAATGCAAAAAGGCAAAATGGTTGTCTGAGGAGGTCTTACAAATGGCTGAGAAAAGAAGAGAAGCAACAGGCAAAGGAGAAAGGAAAGGATATACCCATTTAAATGGATAGTTCCAGAATATAGTAAGGAGAGATAAGAAAGCCTTAAGTGAACAATGCAATGGAATAGAGGAAAACAGTGGAATGGGAAAGACTAGAGATCTCTTCAAGAAAATTAGAGATACCAAGGGAAAATTTCATGCAGAGATGGGCACACAAGGGACAGAAACAGTATGGACCTAACAGAAGCAGAAGATATTAAGAAGTGGCAAGAATACACAAAAGAACTTTACAAAAAAGATCTTAATGACCCTGATAACCATGATGGTGTAATCACCCACCTAGAGCCAAACATCCTGGAGTGCGAAGTCAAGTGGCCTTAGGAAGCACTACTACAAAAAAAAGTCATGGAAGTGATGGAATTCCAGCTGAACTATTTCAAACCCTAAATGATAATGCTGTTAAAAGTGCTGCACTCAATATGCCAGCAAATTTGGAAACCTCAGCAGTGGTCACAGGACTGGAAAAGGTCAGTTTTCATTCCAATCTCAAAGAAGAGAAATGACAAAGAAAGTTCAAACTCTCACACAATTGCACTCATTTCATATGCTAGCAAATTGATGGTGAAAAATCCTTCAAGCTAGGCCTTCAACAGTATGTGAAATAAGAATTTCCAGATGTACAAGCTGGATTTACAAAAAGCAGAGGAACCAGAGATCAAATTGCCAACATCCATTAGATCATAGAAAAAGTAAGAGAGTTCCAGAAAAACATCTACTTCAGCTTCACTGACTACGCTAAAGCCTTTGACTGTGTGGATCACAACAAACGGTGGAAAATACTCAAAGAGATGCGGCTATCAGACCATCTTACCTGCCCCCTGAGAAATCTGTATACAGGTGAAGAAGCAACAGCTATATCCAGGCATGGAACAATGGACTGGTTCAAAATTGGGAAAGGAGTGCATCCAGCTATATATTGTCACCCTGCTTATTCAATTTATATGCAGAGAAAATCATGAGAAATGCCAGGCTGGATGAAGCATAAGGTGGAATCAATATGGGGAGGGGGGGTTTAGTTGCTAAGTCATGTCTGACTCTTGTGACCCCATGACCCCAAGCTCTGTCCGTGGGATTTTCCAGGCAAGAATACCAGAGTGGGTTGTCATTTCCTTCTCCAGGGGATCTTCCGGACCCAGGAATCAAACCTGTTTCTCCTGCAGTTCCAACATTGCAGGCAGATTCTTTACCACTGAGCTACAAGGGATATATCAAGGAGAGATAAGAAAACCTTCCCCAGCAATCAATGCAAAGAAATAGAGGAAAAGAACAGAATGGGAAAGACTAGAGATCTCTTCAAGAAAATTAGAGATACCAAGGGAACATTTCATGCAAAGATGGGCTCAATAAAGGACAGAAGTGGTATGGACCTAATGGGAGCAGAAGATATTAAGAAGAGGTGGCAAGAATACACAGAAGAACTGGACAAAAAAGACCTTCACTACCCAGATAATCACGATGGTGTGGCTACCCACCTACAGCCAGACATCCTGGAGTGTGAAGTCAAATGGGCCTTAGGAAGCATTACAATGAACAAAGCTAATGGAGGTGACAGAATTCCAGCTGAGCTGTTTAAAATTCTTAAAGATGATACTGTGAAAGTGCTGCACTCAGTATGTCAGCAAATTTGGAAAACTCAGCAGTGGCCACAGAACTGGAAAAGGTCAGTTTTCATTCCAATTCCAAAGAAAGGCAATGCCAAAGAATGCTCAAACTACCGCACAATTGCACTCATCTCACACGCTAGTAAAGTAATGCTCAAAATTCTCCAAGCCAGGCTTCAGCAATATGTGAACCGTGAACTCCCTGATGTTCAAGCTGGTTTTAGAAAAGGCAGAGGAACCAGAGATCAAATTGCCAACATCCGCTGGATCATGGAAAAAGCAAGAGAGTTCCAGAAAAACATCTATTTCTGCTTTATTGACTATGCCAAAGCCTTTGACTGTGTGGATCACAATAAACTGTGGAAAATTCTGAAAGAGATGGGAATACCAGACCACCTGACCTGCCTCTTGAGAAATCTGTATGCAGGTCAGGAAGCAACAGTTAGAACTGGACATGGAACAACAGACTGGTTCCAAATAGGAAAAGGAGTACGTCAAGGCTGTATATTGTCACCCTGCTTATTTAACTTATATGCAGAGTACATCATGAGAAACGCTGGACTGGAAGAAACACAAGCTGGAATCAAGATTGCCGGGAGAAATATCAATAACCTCAGATATGCAGATGACACCACCCTTATGGCAGAAAGTGAAGAGGAACTAAAAAGCCTCTTGATGAAAGTGAAAGAGGAGAGTGAAAAAGTTGGCTTAAAGCTCAACATTCAGAAAACAAAGATCATGGCATCTGGTCCCATCACTTCGTAGAAAATAGATGGGGAAACAGTGGAAAGTATTAGACTTTATTTTGGGGAGCTCCAAAATCATTGCAGATGGTGATTGCAGCCATGAAATTAAAAGATGCTTACTCCTTGGAAGGAAAGTTATGACCAACCTAGATAGCATATTGAAAAGCAGAGAAATTACTTTGCCAACAAAGGTCTGTCTAGTCAAGGCTATGGTTTTTCCAGTGGTCATGTATGGATGTGAGAGTTGGACTGTGAAGAAAGCTGAGTGCCAAAGAATTGATGTTTTTGAACTGTGGTGTTGGAGAAGACTCTTGAGAGTCCCTTGGACTCCAAGGAGATCCAACCAGTCCATCCTAAAGGAGATCAGTCCTGGGTGTTCTTTGGAAGGACTGATGCTGAAACTGAAACTCCGATACATGTGAAGTTTGACTCACTGGAAAAGACCCTGATGCTGGGAGGGATTGGGGGCAGGAGGAGAAGGGGACGACAGAGGATGAGATGGCTGGATGGCATCACCGATTCAATGGACATGAGTTTGGGTAAACTCTGGGATTTGGTGATGGACAGGGAGGCCTGGCGTGCTGTGATTCATGGGGTCGCAAAGAGTCAGACATGACTGAACAACTGAAGTGAACTACGAGGGATATAGCTGAAATCAATATTGCTGAAAGAAATATCAATAACCTCAGATATACAGACGACACCACCCTTAGGGCAGAAAGCAAAGTGGACCTAAAAGCCTGTTGATGAAGGTGAAAAGAAGAGAGCAAAAAAAACTGGCTTAAAACTCAGTGTGCAAAGCCTAAGATCATGCATCTGGTCCCACTGTTAAGTTGCTTCAGTCATGTCTGACTCGTAAACCTATGGACTGTGGAGCCCACCAGGCTCCTCTGTCTTTGGGGTTTTCCAGGCAAGAATGCTGGAGTGAGCTGACATGCCCTTCTCCAGGTGATCTTCCTGACCCAGGGATTGAACCTGTGCCTCCTGTAGCTCCTGCATTGCAGACAGATTCTTTACCACTGAGCCACCTGGGAAGCCCTGGTCCCATTACTTCATGGCAAATAGATGGCAAAAAACATGGAAACTAGGACAGAGTTTATTTTCTTGGGCTCCAGAATCACTGTGGACTTTGACTGCAGCCATGAAATTAAAAGGTGCTTGTTCCTTGGAAGAAAAGTTATAAGAAACCTAGACAGCATATTCGAAAACAGAGACATTACTTTGCCAACAAAGGTCCATATAATCAAAGCTGTCATTTTTCCAGTAGTCATGTATGGATGTGAGAGCTGGACCATAAAGAATGCTGACCTCTGAAGAACTGGTGCTTTTGAACAGTGATGCTGGAGAACTCTTGAGAGTCCCCTGTAATTCAAGGAGATCGAACCAGTCAATCCTAAAGGAAATCCACCCTGAATATTCATTGGAAGGACTCATGCTGAAGTTGAAGCTATAATGCTTTGGCCACCTGATGCAAAGAGCCAACTCACTAGAAAAGACTCTGATGATGGGAAAGACTGAAGACAGGAGAAGAAGGGGACGACAGAGGATGAGATGGTTGGATGGTATCACCAATTCAACGGATATGAGTTTGATCAAACTCTGAGAGATAGTGAAAGAGAGAGAAGCCTGGAGTCCATGGGGTGTCAAAGAATCAGACATTACATAGGGAATGAACAATAAGAAACAATTAAAATATTCTTGGATCAGTTTCTCACCAGGAATCAGGTAGCACACTCAATTTAGGGTAATTCAAGGACTGTTGAATGAAGGACTAAATGTGATCAGGAGAGAGAAATCATAAGGGATATCTGAGTTCCCTGGGTTTAGCAGTACTAATACTCCAACACCAATACCCAAAGGATCAGGGAACAGTGATTACTGGAAACTGGGATAAGAGAGGAGGTGTGCTCTGCTTTTAAGGGATGCCGTCAGCCTAAAGAAACCAGAAAGGTTGCCTCAGCTTTACACTCGTCCCTGCCTTAGATCTTTTGTCACATCTTTAAGGTTGAACTCAATTGGAAACCAATGAGTGAGAAGCCCATTTATGTGGTTAAATAGGTGCTCCTCCTGGAGCTAAGAACAAGACACAAAAAAGGTTATATAATGATCTGGGACAGCAAAATGATGTTACAGCATGTAGAGCACTCAAAAATATATACATTTTTAATTTATAGATATATTTTTTAATGAATTGATGTATGGATGAATGTTGCTCTGTCAGTTGTTGCAGTCACTCTGAAGGCAATTTGGAGGCATTTATAATACTCAATTTTGTATTTCTGAAGTACTAAAAAAGTACAAATGCACCAAGGGTTGAACTCTGAAACAGCAACTAAGAGAAACCTTTGGTCACCATCTGGGATTAGTGTAAGCTTTAAGAGAATCTTTACATCTATCTATTGTTTTCTAAACATTAAAAGGCTATTTTGTATATGCACTGCTTTGATAATGGAAAGAATTTAAATTTTAGAAAAACAAATACACTAATTATACAAGAGTTAATATAAAATAATTCTTGCCATTAATCATTCCACCCTTGTGGCTTTTAGGTTCCTGGTTGCCAAAGGAAAATGAACAAGATTAGATTGTCTAATGAAACATTCCAGTTGAGATGTTTTATTTCTACAAAGCTCCTCCCAGTATTAAATACTGTACCTCTATAAATTCTTCACATAAGGTATCATAAATGACAGAAATACCATTCAGGGTACTATCTTATTAGAAGTTTTAATCAAATTGCATAAGCATTCTTCATAAAACATTTTCTTTTACCCAGCAGTCAAAAATATAAACCGTACTATTTGAAGGCTCAGTGAAGAAATTAATGATGTAATCCAAATACATTATATTCAAGTAGTATAATCTGAATAATAAAGATATCATATTTTCCTTTATTTTTATATAATGTATTATTTAAGTGTTTTCATAATGACAAGTATATAAACTTCACCTTTTTAATATGATAATCTCACCAAAAATAGTGGTTGTTCAACAATAAACTCACTAGAAAAGACCCTGATGCAGAAAATATTGAAGGCAGGAGGAGAAGGGGATGACAGAGGACAAGATGGTTGGATGGCAGCACCGACTCAACAGATGTGAGTTTGAGCAAGCTCTGGGAGATGGTGAAGGATAGGGCTGCAGTCCATGGGGTCACAAAGAGTCAGTCACAACAGAGCGACTGAACAACAAACAAAAATATAGATGATCTGTTTCTGTTTTTCAATTATTCATCTTTCAAGTATGGTTGGAAAAATAAAGTAACACATGGACCAAAAACATGATTTATAACTAAATGAGATTATATAATTTTTTAAATGTATGTACCTCTTCTCACCTTGATCAGTTCATATTTAAGCACTCTTTAATATAATGAGTTTCTAAAATTTAGAGAAGAGATATTTTATACTCATTATACATATTTTGTAACCTCACCATGGCCAAACTAGTTTTGGCATAATATACAAAAGCAATTACATTTTGATGCCTTTCAAGGGTTTTATTACTGAAAGCACCAGATGGAATTATTGTTGTACTTATAACATTACCGAGGCATGACTTTTTGTAAAGGGTTGTATTTGATCTGCTTACAGATACTAGAAACACAAGTCAAGTCTAAAAAACACAAATAGGAAAATCTAAAAGGAAATCTGAATTTAAAAAATTATGAATATTTAATCCACAACTCTTGGATTTCCTATAAGAATGACGAGGATTGATTACATTGACAGCCGTTTTGGTCAGAATGTGATATTAAAAAGAATACACACACACATATATAGATCAAGGAAAAGAATGGATGGATTAACAAGTGTCCCAAGAAGCAATGCAAGTTTTAGTCCAGTAGGTTGTTACTCCAAGGAGACTTACAAGCAATGGTGACTCATCCATTAGCAGTAACTTGCAGTTTCTTAAAAAATCCCCCTCCAGATCACACCATGTCGTTATTCCAGATAAATAAAAAATGAATATTAACTGCATTATTGATGCTTGATTCACCTCTGGATGATGAAGTCAATCTCAGCAATGGGGAGTTTTAATAGAGTCTTGACAACTTTAAGTCTTAGGCCAGTGCTTAGGAGAACAAGACTTTTCTGCATGACATTTGTATTCCCACTCTGAAGGCAGAAACTTTTCCTGAAAAATTATTTTCCTCATGTAAAATGTGTTATTTGCATTTTCTGCATCTGTGAGCCCAGTCCAAATAACTTTACAAGGCTGCATTATCTTCTCCAATTTGACACAAAAATCACTTCTTAGTCTCTAGGTAGGTTTGTATCTTCCTTTGGAGATACAGAGAAGACAGAGATGGCATCTATTTGCCACTGCTTGGTTTTAAATGAATCATTGTATCTGACGTCTCTTCAGTTCAGTTCAGTCGCTCAGCTGCGTCCGACTCTGCAACTCCATGGACTGTAGCATGCCAGGCTTCCCTGTCCATCACCAACTCCCAGAGCTTACTCAAATTCACGTCCATGGAGTAAGTGATGCCATCCAACCATCTAATCCTCTGTTGTCCCCTTCTCCTCCCTGAGATAGTTTTTATCCAGATATTACAAAGGACAGTGGATCATTAACTGGCCCAAGGTCAAAGAGAAGGATGGAGTTTTAACCCAGGTTAAAACTGGTTAAAACTCTGATTCCAAAGTTCTTCTACTAATAAGTTACAATTTCTCCTAAAATAAAACATTGAATTTAGTACTGCAAGCTATAAATAATGTTTTACTGGATTGAATAGCTTCCTATAAAAACCCACATCCACCCAGAATCTCAGAATGTGACCTTCTTTGGAATTAGAGCCTCTGCAGATACAGTTACACCAGATGACAACATTATGGATCAGTGTCGTTCAGTCACTAAGGCGTGTCCGATTCTTGCATGTCCCATGGACTGCAGCACACCTGGCTTCGCTGTCCTTCACTAGTCCCCGAGTTTATTCAAACTCATGTCCATTGAATTGGTGTTGCTCTCTATCTCACCCTCTATCTCCCCTTATCCTTTTGCCTCCAGTCTTTGCCAGCATCAGGGTGTTTGCTAACGAATCAGCTCTTTGTATCAGGTGGCCAAAGTACTGGAGCTTCAGCTTCAGTCATTCTAATGACTACTCAGGGTTCTCCTTGAGGATTGACTTGTTTGATCTCCTTGCAGTCCAAGCAACCCTCAAAAGTCTTCTACAGCACCACAGTTCTAAAGCATCAGTTCCTCAGTACTCACCCTTCTTTGTGTTAACTTTCACATCTGCACATGACTACTAGAAAAACCATAGCTTTGACTATAGGGACCTTTGTCTGCAAAGTGATGCATCTGTTTTTAAATATGCTGTCTAGGTTCGTCATCACTCTCCTTCCAAGGAAATCTTTTAATTTCTTGGCTGCAGTCAGAGTTGGCCCTAAATGCAAATACTGATATCTTTATCAGAAGGTCTTGTGAAGACACAGAGACATGGACACATGGCACAGAGGGAAGGAGGTCATATGAAAGCAGAGGCAGAAACTAGAGTAATGCAGCTACAATTCAGGTATGTCAAAGTTTCCCAACAGGCCCCAGAAAGTAGGAAGGAGCAAGGAAGGATTCTTCCCTCAAACTTTCAAAGGAAGCATCGCCTAGCCAATGCCTTGGTCATAAGTGAATAAATTGGTTAGTTTAAGCCACCGAGTTTGCTGTATTTTGTAAGCAACCCTAGGAAACTAAAACAAAGTCCAGTTAACAAAGAATGTATGACATTCTTATCACAGTGCTACTATAAATAAATGTTCTTTAATAACTTAGAAGGGGCTTAGAACCTAATATTTCCTCAAAATCATAAAGACAGTAGCCACCAATTTTCTGTTGTTTCTTAACTATTGCCTTATTTGACTACCACATTCCCCTTGTAGAGCCAAACCCAAGCATTCAATATTCTTAGTGCTCAAGAATTTGTTGGAGAAATAATTTAATGAAAGGTTAGCAGAATTCATCACTGAAATGCCCAGAGTAGATATATGGAAAAGCTGACTAGCTGAAGGCCTTGATAAACTTTTTGGCAAAACAGTGACAGCAAATACAGGACTTATGTCATGGACTTTTCCTCTTGCATATACAAAAAACGTATAAAGATGATGAAATGGCTAAATAACTAAATTCCATTTTTGCTCACTGCCACTTGAAAGAATACTTGCCAAAGTGGAAGACAACATAAGAACAGAATATATGGTTTGTGAAAAATAATTCAGATTGCCCCATCTTGGTAAAGAGAAATTATCAGAAATATCTGCACACAGGAGTCATGTCTCCAAAATCCTCAGTAACTATAAAAACTAGAAAACTGAAGCTATTCAATACAAGTTGATAAACTTTCTGCACATTAATATCTAAATTTTAAAGAACTACAAAAAATCATTTGCAATGATGAAAATATCCAAGAATCTACCTGGAAAGATGTGAACTGATTTGAGCTGGCTTCTTAGTTAAAAAAGCCAATTTTAAGAATAAAGGAAAAGGCTCTCTAGAAAGATCCAAGATAGAAGAGGTCTCCATTGTCCTTAGTTTGGTAATGAATTTTAACAACCACAACTTTAGATCTATCTATGCTGTATTTTGTTTAACTTTTACCTTTATGTTTCAGTCATATGTTTAAGTATTGTGTCTTTCACACCATGTCTTTTCTGTGGTCAGTAAAACATTTTTCTCACCAAGCAAGAGGAAATAAAACCTACAACCTTAGAAACAGGGAGAAGAGATCAGCTGAATCTACTTCTTATGTTTTATTTTCTTGGTGCTGCTCTTTAATGAAAGAAAGAAAACTCTTCTCCTCCATCCATATATTGAATTTATGCAGTAGCCATGAGCCCTGCACCGTGCAACTGAACACTATTAATCAAGATTGAACAAAAAGACTGCGACATCACTGGACATATGATCCAAGGGTCTAAATTGTCTTTGGTTTAGCCCTCTTGTTTTCATAGCTTCTCTGAATCCTGGAAGCTGAGTCTGAGGAGTTGCTAAGCATGGCTGACATTTCACGGGTGTTCAGAGCATCCTTCATATTAACAACACAGGACAAGAAAGATTCACCCTTGTGCACAATGCTGAATTCCACAGAGAGAGCTCATTTCCTTTTGTTTTCTAACTTGCCATAAAACACATTTTTTTCTACAACTTGGTGTTTAAAAAAAAAGATTAAGTTGTCTGCAGTTGAAAATTAACAAAAACACTGCTTATAAATTTATTGAACTTGATTAGATCCTCTCAAGAGTCTCAATGTTTTTGACAATTTAAATAAGAATTATTAAGTGGGTGAATTTTCTCATCTGTTTTGGCATACAAGTACTTCCATAATGGAAACAAAGCACTGTATATAGACATTTCCAATAAAATATATCTTTGTATAGAAACCATATTAAACTAGCAACCAAAATCTTAATTAATAGCAATGTATTTAAAGAGAATATAAACTCAAAAGATGTTATACTTGAAACACTTATGAACATGTAACCTGAGGCAAGTTATTTAACCTCTTTGAACCTCAAATTCTTATCTGAAAACTCTCAGTAGGAAAATATACCCTACCAAACTTCATGGGCTAATAACCATGTTGTTAGAATTAAAAGGATTTTTAAAAGCAATATGAAATAAATGTATCCTCAAAATATATAGACTGATAGTTTAAAATTGTTTTATTTTTTAATAATCAAGCAATCACATATTTTAAAAAATGCATCAGTGTTAAAAATATGTTAAAAATAATAATCTCCTTCTCTACACTTCTTTATCCTACTCTCACTTCCCACATCACCAACCTGCGATACTCTTGAGTATTTTGGCTGTTAATTTCTGTATTTCTAAATATGCTTATATAATTTATTTCCATTTTTATAGTCATAGGATATTGATATTCTGTTATGAATCACTTAGCTTTTGGGGATCTTCTGTTCCCTAGTTACTCAGCAGTAAAGAATGCACCTGCAATGCAATAGACACAGGTTCGATCCATGAGTCAGAAGATCCCCTGGAGGAGGGCATGGCAACCCACTCCAGTACTCCTGCCTGGAGAATCCCATAGACAGAGAACCTGGCGGGCTACAGTCCATGGGGCGGCAAAGAGTCAGACATGACTGAAGCAACTTAGCACACACACATGATGTAATACATGAGGAGTAAGTTTCCATACTTGTAACATTTTGTCGAGTTATTATTCATTTTGTTTATACCCCTGTAGCTAATATTTAATATGCTTTAATAGATCTGTGAAAGCACAATAATTGTTCCAAATGCCCATGTACCTCAGATTCCTTCCATAGCTGTCTTCAGCTCTAAATTCACCAGTTGTCAATATTGGGAACTGCTTCCATGGTTCACCTTTGGGAATCTCTTGCTTCCTGAATGCCATCTTTTTTATGTTTCTTTCTTAGCATATTCTCCTGCTTCTTCTAAAACAGGAAATTATAAGAAACATACTGTTTTCTGATTACTTGCATATTTTACAATGTTGTAATACATCCTGTCACTTGAGTGAACCTGGCTGACTTTAGATCTCTCCTGCTCTCCAACCTCACTGTGTGATCTTTTCTAAGAGGCTATCAGCAACATTGGGCTGTTGAGTGCTACAGGCCTGATTCACCTGATAAGAACACCCAAAGGCATGAATTCTAGTGCCTTCCAGCATAAACCCTGTCCTTGCAGTGATACAGATAATGTAGCAGACAATGTGAAATCTGATAACACTGAAAAACATCACTCTCACCAGACTCCATGCCAGTGAGAAAAAAGAGGTTTATGGTATCCAGAAGTTCCCAAATGCACAGGCTGGTGTTTATCTATACAAATCATTCTGTACCAGATTTTGACCTTATCTAATTTTCCATCTAATGTCTCTTTTCAGGATAGGACCACAGATCCTGTTTACTTCTCTCCCCAAGTCAGCCTGCTTACCTATAATGTCAAAATATACTGAGTGAGCTGGGTTTTTAGGCTATATTTTTCACATCTCATCACTTATTATATTCTGTATCTCTTTAATATCTTTGCAGAGAAAGAGCACATCTTTTCTTAATATCTTATAGACAACAGTTGGTATTAAATGGAATCCATCTGTTTTTTCCCCCTATTCTCAATACTTTGGGTTCCATTTTTTAATGCAAACCATTTTACCCTCTTCAGATTGTTAGCATACTTCTAAAATGCTGTTAAGCTGGATTTGCTTAGTAAATTTTATTGTCAATTTTACTCCTCTACAATTTCCTTTCCAAGGTAATGAAATACCTTTAAGGATTTGAAGTCATTCTTCCACTGATTTCTAGGACCCAATATTGCTATCCCACTCTGATTCTTAATTTGGATGTCTGCTTGTTGTATCAGAGTGGACTTCACTGAAGCACAGACACTAAGCAGATCTTTTTTTGAGGGTGTTCAGAAGCTTCAAGGTAAAAGGGTGAAATAAACCATTTAGAAGTAGCAATATCTTTGCAAGAAGACCTGGGGTTTCAATTACTTTCCTATTTTTGCAGTTTTACACTTTAATATTTTATAAGTGTACTAGGAAATAAAATTTATAAACCAAACACACTGATACAGAGATGCTTATGAGAAAAAATTCTCTTTGGTAGCTAAAGGATTCTGAATTATAACAAATACAGAAATGTGATTCCTTAACATAAAACTTACTGTTTATCATTAAAACACAAAATGCCAATCATTCCAGCTAAATTGCAACAAATATGATATCAAGGTCTGCATATTGGCATGCTTTCCTTTCCTGCTTCATGGTAATTACCTCTGCTTATCCATTTCCTTTTCTCATGAATCCAACTCAAAGATACAAAGGTATCTTTGAGCCTAAGACTATTTTAAACAAATGAAGAAAATGTGTAATTGTCAAACTGAACTAAATATAAATATATAATCAAGAAAACTGCCAAATTAAAAAAAAATACATAAAAGCACATGTCCAAAATCATATATTGACCATCTGCACAGTTTTACCACACCAGACAACAGGTCAGATTTTAACCTCATTTTCCAACATATTTT
Organism: Oreotragus oreotragus; assembly: GCA_006410675.1. Lineage (NCBI taxonomy): Eukaryota > Metazoa > Chordata > Mammalia > Artiodactyla > Bovidae > Oreotragus > Oreotragus oreotragus. The sequence goes on along the minus strand of SJYX01002676.1, from coordinate 580,929 downwards.
CATTGAGTAACAGTGAAGATAAAAGAAATTTCCAAGTTCCTGTCCTTTCTGACCCATTGAGCTGCTCTATGACTTTCTGTCTTGACACTGTCGGACCCCAATTTCACAATCTATAAAACCATTCCAGTTAGATTTACTATTGGACCAATCACTCTAGTCTTCAAATACTTTAGAAGAAGAAAAGATGACATATCCATCCTCTCACTTTATAGTATGTGATTCAGAAGAACACATGCTTCTCTATTACTTATGTCACTCTGTAATGTAAATTTCAGATTATATTTTTAAATATTTTGATATATTTTATAAAATTTTAAAATATTGTGTTAATGTTGATTGAAAAAAGAATCTTCAATCTATAAATTTAAGTAATTGAGAGTATAATTGGAAAGTTATAGAAAACATGAAATATATAATGGCCAAAATTATATTTCTACAGTAAATTTTTCTTCTTTGAAAAAAATTTTTTTTCTAACAGAACTGAAGAAAAAGATAACATCTGGAATTCTCAGTACAAAATACAACATTCCTGGACCACTTACATAGACTGGATATACTATTCTCTTTGGAGATATGAGCATTTTTAGTTCTCTAGTAAAATGTATTATAAAGTAGAGAAATTGAAAAGCTTAGTGATAATGAAGATTGGGATTTTACATAAATTTGACACAAAATATATCCAAGTTGATGATGTGCTATCATCTCAACTTTTTTAGCCTTCACGACTTTAGATGGCCTTTGCAAATACTGTTTTGGAGACTGTTAGCATCTTCTCTAAGCCTTCTTTGCTCACCTTTCTTCAAAAAATATTGTTACATGAATATAGCAATATTGTGAGGGGACTTAAAGATTACATTCATATTTCAGGAATGTTATTCATTAGATCAGTGTAACTGAATGTTTCAATATTAGCCACTTGATGAGATAATGAAAAAGTTGCCTTCAATTTTGTTTAAAAAGTGAAAAATTCACCTTTATATTTACTGTACTTATCAATTTTTTTTCTTTGAATATGAGTCAATATAACTGGATGGCAGGATTGTTAAATTAAAAAGGTCAAAAGGAAGCACATACACTGCAGTCTAACAACCACTCTAAGGGTACTTTTGAGAAAGCCTTCCTCACTAAGCAGAGAAATAGGATTAAGGCAGGCTGAACTCAAATTTCCTTACCCCATACCTAAGAATCTGAAATCCTTACTGTTAAGTGGGAAGGGAACAACTAATAATATCTCACATGTCTTTTCAAATAATTATAGGCCATTTATTAAAAACCAAAAAAAAAGACTTAAAGTCAAGACAGTTTACTAATGTTAAATATCTTATGTATAACATAGCAGAAGCTGGATTTCATAAAACAGCTGTTGGTTAGAACATTTACTGCACATTAATTTTATGGTTAATGTACAATTAATAAAATATATTTGTATAGAGTATATTTGTACTAATACAAATACAACATTATTAGTACAACTGAATCAAACAATTGAAATATAGTACAATAAAATATATAATACAATATATTTAGAAAAATAAATTTGGGGAGCAAAACTTTGCACTGAGGAGAATATCTCTGGGTTTAAAGACCTAGAATTATTTCCTAAAGGGTTCCTCTCAAAACATCTAGTTGCAATTGTGTAACCCTAAGAAATAAAATATTGGTGTAAAAATCAGTTTTAATTATGACCTAAGTTTGTTTTAAGGGCTTCCCTGGTGGCTTGGTGGTAAAGAATGTGCCTGCCAGTGCAGAAGTGGGTTTAATCTCTGGGTCAGGAAGATCTCAGAGAAGGAAATGGCAACCCATTCCAGTATTCCTGCCTGGGAAATTCCATGGGCAGAGGGGGATACAGGGGTCAAAAAAGAGTCGGACATGACCTAGAGACTAAATAACAACAAAATTTGTTTGACTCTTAAATATTCAGGTGCAGTACCCCAGAATCTATATAAAAGAGCTGTTCAAACGTTTACCAAGAGGAGTGACTGTTTCTCTAAAATAGACATTTTAAGTTGTTTGACATTTGTTTAAAATGTTATTCCTTCAGTTTTAATGAGGTGGATGAAACTGGAGCCTATTATACAGAGTGAAGTAAATCAGAAAGAAAAACACCAATACAGTATATTAATGCATATATATGGAATTTAGAAAAATAGTAACGATGACCCTATATATGAGACAGCAAAAGAGACACAGATTAAAGAACAGACTTTTGGACTTTGTGGGAGAAGGTAAGGATGGGATGATTTGAGAGAATAGCATTGAAACATGTATATTACCGTAGGTGAAATAGATCATCAGTCCAGGTTTGATGCATGAGACAGGGTGCTCAGGGCTGGTGCACTGGGATGACCCTGAGAGATGAGATGGGGAGAGAGGTGGGAGGGGGGTTCAGGATGGGGAATACATGTACACCCATGGCTGATTCATATTAACATGTGGCAAAACCACTACAATATTGTAAAGTAATTAGCCTCCAATTAAAATAATTTTTAAAATATTATTCTTTATTTTATCCTCAATATTCAACAAATCTCATTTTTTAGATTGGTGATTAAAAGGATTTAGATACAACCATTACAATACCACACACACACACACACACACACACACAAACAAAATATATATGTAAACAACGTAAGATTTCATCACAATTCATTGAGCTAAGATTCACAGCCTTTGATTAAATGATCAGGAATGTCTATCAGTTTAGCAAAATGACTTATACATCAGGTTATTGATTCCTTTATGGTCAACTCATCCAGGCCAAGAATAGGAGTGAAGAGAAGACAGTTGCTGGTAAATGAAATTCCAATTAGCATATTGGTGTTGTTTCAAAAATAAGAGTAAAGAGAAGACAGTTGCTGGTAAATGAAATTCCAATTTCAAATTGTGTAGTTTAAGGCTGAATTATCACTTTGCCTTATTTGACCTTGGTATCTCAGATGGTAGAGAATCTGTTTGCAATGTGAGAGAGCTGGATTCAATCCCTGAGTCTGGAAGATCCCCTGGAGAAGGCAATGGCAACCCATTCCAGTTTTCTTGCCATGGACAGAAGTGACTGGCAGGCCACAGTTCATGGGGTCACAAAGAGTCAGATATGACTGAGCAACTAACACTTTCACTTTATTTGACCAAGCGATTAATACATTAAGATACAATATTTTAAATGTGTTGGATGCTTGCCCTCTTGCTGTTACATAAAGAATGTCATCAATGCTGCCTACATGGTTTTATCATTTTAATTGTTAACAGCCTCAGAAAAGAGCCTACCATCATCTGTCACCTCTATATTGTATTTCTATCCTGCCCCTTTGTGCGCCCCCAACACATTTGGGACACTTCTGATGGGAGGAACTGCACTGTGGAATTCTTTTCTAGGCATCTCTCTATAAGCAACCTGACTTTCTATTTAGGCTCTAGTATCCTTGCACAGTATATTTAACAAGAACATGAAAGAATAAATTGTCCAGGATTTCTGTGTATTCCTGCTATATAACAGGGCAACAGAAGGCTAAGCAGATTCCAGTTTTATATGATGTACTGCTAAAAATCAAGATTTTTGGAGTTGACATGAATCTACATTAGCTCCAGATTACAATTTCACGTTAGTTGCATAAGATGACAATTTTGTTGAAAATTTGGCAATATTTTGTAATCTTTAATTTTAAGTGTTATGATTTTGATGAATCTTCATAGATACTTTACAGAGAAAAAAACACAGAAGCAAAAACCTATTATGGTCAACTAGCTATCAAAAAGGAGTGATTCCTCATCCTTAAAGACTGCTGCTGCTATCAAGATTAAAGTACTATATTAACATATTATATTAAGTACTATATTAACATAAAATGGGGTGATAATCTTTAACCTGGGCAAATATTGGGATAGAAAGCTCTGTGTTATCTGGAGTATATTTCTTTGAAAACATTCACATACATACACTCACAACCACACATAATGTCCTATTTAATACACATTACATCGGAAATCTTCATTGACAATAGTAAATAACAAAAGTTTTACTTGAATCAGCAGCTGTCATGAGAAACAAATTTGTGGACTTCTCCAACATGGAAAGGAAAATGAAAACTAAAATAAATGCAAGTATGCCCAAAAAGATCAATCAAACAAAAAGTTCCCAAATAATTATAGATTTATCTCAGGAAGAATCATAATAAATCCCTAGAAATATACAACCTAGCCAAACTGCATCATGAAGAAATAGAAAATCTGAAAAAGACTAAGGAGACTGGGATAGTAATCAAACACCTCCCAACAAAGAGAATCCCAAGACCAAAAGGCCGCATTGAGGAATTCTATCAAATATTTAAAGAAGAATTAATGTCAATCCTTTTCAAACTCTTCCAAAAATTGAAGGAAACACATCCAAACTTGTTTTAGTAGGCCAGCATTATCCTAATACCAAACACAAAGACACTACAAAAAAAAAAACCAAAAATTACAGACCAATATTTCTGTTGAACTTAAATGCAAAAACCTCAAGAAAATATTAGCAAACTGAATTTTCCTTCACATTAAGAGGGCCATACACCATGATCAAATGAGACTTATTCCTGGAATCAAAAATGGTTCAACATTTGCAAATAGACTGACCTAATACAAGATGGCATGGCAAAGGAAGAAGATCCCTAGTTCACCTCATCTCATAGGTACACAAGATTACAATTATTTATAGAAAAACTATTGATGAGAAAGACAGTCTACCAGAAAAGAACTTCTAAAAACTAGAGATCTGAAGAAGGAACCACAAGGAGACAGGTAGGAGGAGCAGATTCACAGTATAGTCAAAACCTATACTTTCTGTTGGATGACTTGCAAATGGAAGAGTAATTACAATTCCAACAGGTTCTTCTCAAGGAGTGGGGAGACTGAACCCCACATCAGCCTCCCCAGTCAGGGTATCCTGAACCAGTTAGATGAGCTCTGACAATGTTTGGCTTTGAAGGCAGTAGGGCTTACTTAGGGAAGATCCAGAGGGCTATAGGAAGTAGAGATCCCATTCTTAGAGGATGCACACAAAATCTCATACACTCCAGCCCCTAGGATAGAAGTAATTTGAAAGGAGTGTGGGTCAAATGAACCTGCTAATATTGTACAGTCTCCCAAAGAGGCAAGAGGGAACTGGAACTCATCTGGGGTCAAATACACTAGTTACTGCCATTTTGGAGAGCTCACTCTACAATGTGGACACTGGATTAGAAAGTGCCATTTTGGAATCCTCCTTTGAACTTATTAATTTCAGGACACAGCCCTGTGCATGCTAAGTCACTCAGTTGTGTCCAACTCTTTGTGAGCCTATGGACCATAGCCCACCAGGCTCTTCTGTCCATGGAATTGTCCAGGCAAGAATTCTAGAGTGGGTTGCCATTTCCTCCAGGGGATCTTCCTGACCCAAGGATCGAACACACGTCTTTCATGTCTCCTGCATTAGGAGGCAGATTCTTTACCACTAAAGTCACCTGGGAACCCAAAGTGAAAGAATTAGTCACTCAGTTGTCTGACTCTTTGCAACCCCATGGACTGTAGCCCACCAGGCTCCTCTGTCCATAGAATTCTCCAGGCAAGAATAAGTTTTCATTCCAATTCCAAAGAAAGGCAATGCCAAAGAATGCTCAAACTACTGCCCAATTGCACTCATTTCATATGTTAGCAAAGTAATCCTCAAAATTCTCAATGCTAGGCTTCAACAGTACATGAACTGAGAACTTCCAGATGTTCAAGCTGGATTTATCCATTGGATCACAGAAAACCAAAGGAATTCCAAAAAAGCATCTACTTCTGCTTCATTGACTACACTAAAGCTTTTGACTGCGTGATTCACAATATACTATGGAAAATTCTGAAAGAGATGGAGTACCAGACCACCTTACCTGCCTCCTGAGAAACCTGTATGGAAATCAAGAAGCAATAGTTAGAATGGGACATGGGAAAATGGACTGATTCCAAATTGAGAAAGGAGTACATCAAGCTGTATATTGTCACCCTGCTTGTTGTACTGTTGTAAATATGTGTGTGTGTGTGTGTGTGTGTGTGTGTGTGTGTATGTGTTTGTAAGCACTGCATATTGTATTTATATGCAGAGTACAGGCTGAATGAAGCACAAACTGGAATCAAGATTGCTAGGAGAAATATCAATAACCTCAAATATGCAGATGACACCACTCTCATGACAGAAAGTGAAGAGGAACTAAAGAGCCTCTTGATGAAGGTGAAAGAGGAGAGTGAAAATTTTGGTTTAATACTCAGCATTCAAAAACATTCAAGATCATGGCATCCAGTCCCATCACTTAATGCAAACAGTTGGGGAAAAAATGGAAACAGTGACAGATTTTACTTTCTTGGACTCCGAAATCACTGCTGATGGTGGCTGCGGCCACAAAATTAAAAGACACTTGGTCCCTGAAAGAAAAGCTATGACAAAGCTAGACAGCATATTAAAAAGCAGAGACATCAATTTGTTGACAAAGGTCCATCTAGTCAAGGCTTTGGTTTTTCCAGTAGTCGTGTACGGATGTGAGAATTGGACCATAAAGAAGGTTCAGCATCAGAACTGATGCTTTCAAACTGTGGTGTTGGAGAAGGCTCTTGAGAGTCCCTGGCACTGCAAGGAGATCCAACCAGTCCATCCTAAAGGAAATCAGTCCTGAATATTCACTGAAAGGACTGAGTCTGAAGCTCCAGTACTCTGGCCATCCAATGTGAAGAGTTGACTCATTGGAAAAGACCATGATGCTGGGAAAGACTGAAGGCAGGAGAAGAGGGAATGACAGAGGATGAGATGGTTGGATGGTATCATCAACTCAATGGATATGAGTTTGAGCAAACTCCAGGATATAGTGAAGAACAGGGAAGTCTTGTGTGCTGCCATCCATGGGCTTCCTGGTGGCTCAGAGGTTAAAGCGTCTGCCTGCAATGTGGGAGACCTGGGTTTGATTCCTGGGTCAGGAAGATCCTCTGGAGAAGAAAATGGCAACCCACTCCAGTATTCTTGCCTGGAGAATCCCATGGACAGACGCGCCTGGTGGGCTGCAGTCCATGGGGTCGCAAAGAGTCAGACACGACTGAGCGACTTTACTTTCACTTTCAGAGAAGAGAGTGTGCTGATTGGACACATATGGCTTCTTCTATAAAAGGCCATCCCTCCAAGATCAGGAAATATAACCAACCTAAATGATACATAGAAATAAAAGCAGCAAATTAGAAAAAATGAGGGGACAGAGAAATATGCTCCAATGAATGAACAGGATAAGACACTAGAAGAAAAATTAAGTGAAGTAAAGCTAGGTGATCTACCCAAGAAAGATTTCAAAATAAGAATCATATACGTAGTCAAAGAACTTGAGAGAGGAATGGATGCATAAGACTAGAAGTTTTCAACAAACAGAAAATATAAACAACCAGAGAGGAATAAAGTAACTGAAATGAACAACACACTAGAAGAAATTAACAGTAGGTTAAATGGTTAAATGATACAGAGGAATAGAGTGAGCTGGAATACACAGAGTAGTGGGAATAAAAGAAGCTGAACAGGAAAAAAAAAGAATAAAAAGATATGAGGACATTTTAAGAGACCTGTGGGATAATACCAGGCATAAGAATATTCTCATTATAGGGTAACCAGCAGTAGAAGAAAGAGAAAGGGGCAGAGAACATGCTTGAACATAAAATAGCTGAAAACTTCCCTAACCTGGGAAGGGAAACAAACATCCAGACCTGGGATGTGTCTCAAACAGAACCAACCCAATGAAGACTATTGTCTGCCCTCTGATGGATGAGGATAAGAGGCTTGTGCAAGCTTCCTGATGGGAGGGACAGGCTGTAGGGAAAACTGAGTCTTGCTTTGATGGGTTCGGCCTGCTCAATAAATCTTTAATCCAATTTTCTGCTAATGGGTGGGCCTGTGTTCCCTCCTTGTTAGTTGTTGGGCCTGAGGCGGCCCAGTCAAAGCCTCTGCAGTCCAAGTACTTATGCCAACACTCCACACCTCCCAGGACTACTGCTGCCTGTGCCCCTGTTCCAGCAGCAAGCCACTGCGGACCCAGGCCTCCGCAAAAGACCCTGAAAGACTCACAGGCAAGTCTGGCTCAATCTTTGTGGGGAACACTGCTTCTTTCCCCTGGGTCCTGGTTTCACACAAGATTTTGTCTGTGACATCCAAGCGTCTCTGGCACCTTTCCTACAGTTTCTCCTTTGTCCTTGGATGTGGGGTGTCTTTGTTTTGGTGGGCTCCAACCTCCTCCTGTCAGTGATTGTTCAGCACCTAGTTGTGATTTTGGTGTTCTTACAGAAGATGAGTGCATATCCCTCTACTCTAGCATCTTTTACAAGCCTCTTATCCTCATCCATCAGAGGGCAGACAGAAGAAGCAAGAACTACAATCCCATGGCGTCTAGAACAAAAATCCCAATCACAGAAAACTAACATAAATGATCACATGGATCAAAGCCTTAAGAAAATCAATGAAGCTATGAGCCACACTGTGCAGGGCCAGCCAAGACAGATATGTCATGGTGGAGAGTTCTGACAAAATGTGGTCCCCTGGAGAAGGGAATGACAAACCACTTCAGTATTCTTGCCTTGAAAACCTCATGAACAATATGAAAAGGCAAAAAGATATGAAACTTGAAGACAAGCCCCCCAGGTCAGGAGGTATCCAATATGCTACTGGGGAAGAGCAGAAAAAAATGAAGAGGCCAGTCCAAAGCAGAAACGTTACCCATTTGTGGAGATTCTGGGGGTGAAAGTAAAGTCTGATGCTGTAAAGAACAATATTTCATAGGAACCTGGAATCAAGGCAAACTGGATATGATTAAGCAGGAAATGGCAATAGTGAACATTAACATTTTAGGAATTAGTGATTGAAAATGGATGGTAATGGGTGAATTTAATTCAGATGACTGTTATATCTACTACTACTGTGGACAAAATCCCTTATAAGGAATGGAGTAGCCGTCATAGTCAACAAGAGAGTCCAAAATGCAGTACTTGGGTACAATCTCAAAAATGACATAATGATTTCAGTTTGTACCCAAGGCAAACCATTCAACATCATGTTAATCCAAATCTATGCCCTAGTCATTTATGCTGAAGAAGCTGAAGTAGAACAGTTCTATGAAGACCTATAAGACTTTCTAGACTAACACCAAAATAAAGATGTCTTTTTCATCATAGGCAACTGGAATGGTAAAGTAGGAAGTCAAGAGATACCTGGAGTAACAAGCAGCTCTGGCCTTGGAGTACAAAATGAAGCAGGGCAAAGGCTAACAGAGTTTTGCCAAGACAGTACACTGATCATAGCAAACACCCACTTCCAACAACACAAGACAAGNAATGGATATGAGTTTGAGCAAACTCCAGGATATAGTGAAGAACAGGGAAGTCTTGTGTGCTGCCATCCATGGGCTTCCTGGTGGCTCAGAGGTTAAAGCGTCTGCCTGCAATGTGGGAGACCTGGGTTTGATTCCTGGGTCAGGAAGATCCTCTGGAGAAGAAAATGGCAACCCACTCCAGTATTCTTGCCTGGAGAATCCCATGGACAGACGAGCCTGGTGGGCTGCAGTCCATGGGGTCGCAAAGAGTCAGACACGACTGAGCGACTTTACTTTCACTTTCAGAGAAGAGAGTGTGCTGATTGGACACATATGGCTTCTTCTATAAAAGGCCATCCCTCCAAGGTCAGGAAATATAACCAACCTAAATGATACATAGAAATAAAAGCAGCAAATTAGAAAAAATGAGGGGACAGAGAAATATGCTCCAATGAATGAACAGGATAAGACACTAGAAGAAAAATTAAGTGAAGTAAAGCTAGGTGATCTACCCAAGAAAGATTTCAAAATAAGAATCATACACGTAGTCAAAGAACTTGAGAGAGGAATGGATGCATAAGACTAGAAGTTTTCAACAAACAGAAAATATAAACAACCAGAGAGGAATAAAGTAACTGAAATGAACAACACACTAGAAGAAATTAACAGTAGGTTAAATGGTTAAATGATACAGAGGAATAGAGTGAGCTGGAATACACAGAGTAGTGGGAATAAAAGAAGCTGAACAGGAAAAAAAAAGAATAAAAAGATATGAGGACATTTTAAGAGACCTGTGGGATAATACCAGGCATAAGAATATTCTCATTATAGGGTAACCAGCAGTAGAAGAAAGAGAAAGGGGCAGAGAACATGCTTGAACATAAAATAGCTGAAAACTTCCCTAACCTGGGAAGGGAAACAAACATCCAGACCTGGGATGTGTCTCAAACAGAACCAACCCAATGAAGACTATTGTCTGCCCTCTGATGGATGAGGATAAGAGGCTTGTGCAAGCTTCCTGATGGGAGGGACAGGCTGTAGGGAAAACTGAGTCTTGCTTTGATGGGTTCGGCCTGCTCAATAAATCTTTAATCCAATTTTCTGCTAATGGGTGGGCCTGTGTTCCCTCCTTGTTAGTTGTTGGGCCTGAGGCGGCCCAGTCAAAGCCTCTGCAGTCCAAGTACTTATGCCAACACTCCACACCTCCCAGGACTACTGCTGCCTGTGCCCCTGTTCCAGCAGCAAGCCACTGCGGACCCAGGCCTCCGCAAAAGACCCTGAAAGACTCACAGGCAAGTCTGGCTCAATCTTTGTGGGGAACACTGCTTCTTTCCCCTGGGTCCTGGTTTCACACAAGATTTTGTCTGTGACATCACCTGAGGCGGCCCAGTCAAAGCCTCTGCAGTCCAAGTACTTATGCCAACACTCCACACCTCCCAGGACTACTGCTGCCTGTGCCCCTGTTCCAGCAGCAAGCCACTGCGGACCCAGGCCTCCGCAAAAGACCCTGAAAGACTCACAGACAAGTCTGGCTCAATCTTTGTGGGGAACACTGCTTCTTTCCCCTGGGTCCTGGTTTCACACAAGATTTTGTCTGTGACATCCAAGCGTCTCTGGCACCTTTCCTACAGTTTCTCCTTTGTCCTTGGATGTGGGGTGTCTTTGTTTTGGTGGGCTCCAACCTCCTCCTGTCAGTGATTGTTCAGCACCTAGTTGTAATTTTGGTGTTCTTACAGAAGATGAGTGCATATCCCTCTACTCTAGCATCTTTTACAAGCCTCTTATCCTCATCCATCAGAGGGCAGACAGAAGAAGCAAGAACTACAATCCCATGGCGTCTAGAACAAAAATCCCAATCACAGAAAACTAACATAAATGATCACATGGATCAAAGCCTTAAGAAAATCAATGAAGCTATGAGCCACACTGTGCAGGGCCAGCCAAGACAGATATGTCATGGTGGAGAGTTCTGACAAAATGTGGTCCCCTGGAGAAGGGAATGGCAAACCACTTCAGTATTCTTGCCTTGAAAACCTCATGAACAATATGAAAAGGCAAAAAGATATGAAACTTGAAGACAAGCCCCCCAGGTCAGGAGGTATCCAATATGCTACTGGGGAAGAGCAGAAAAAAATGAAGAGGCCAGTCCAAAGCAGAAACGTTACCCATTTGTGGAGATTCTGGGGGTGAAAGTAAAGTCTGATGCTGTAAAGAACAATATTTCATAGGAACCTGGAATCAAGGCAAACTGGATATGATTAAGCAGGAAATGGCAATAGTGAACATTAACATTTTAGGAATTAGTGATTGAAAATGGATGGTAATGGGTGAATTTAATTCAGATGACTGTTATATCTACTACTACTGTGGACAAAATCCCTTATAAGGAATGGAGTAGCCGTCATAGTCAACAAGAGAGTCCAAAATGCAGTACTTGGGTACAATCTCAAAAATGACATAATGATTTCAGTTTGTACCCAAGGCAAACCATTCAACATCATGTTAATCCAAATCTATGCCCTAGTCATTTATGCTGAAGAAGCTGAAGTAGAACAGTTCTATGAAGACCTATAAGACTTTCTAGACTAACACCAAAATAAAGATGTCTTTTTCATCATAGGCAACTGGAATGGTAAAGTAGGAAGTCAAGAGATACCTGGAGTAACAAGCAGCTCTGGCCTTGGAGTACAAAATGAAGCAGGGCAAAGGCTAACAGAGTTTTGCCAAGACAGTACACTGATCATAGCAAACACCCACTTCCAACAACACAAGACAAGACTCTACACATGGATATCACCAGACTGTCAACACCAAAATCAGACTGACTGCATTCTTTGCAGTCAAAGATGGAGAAGCTCTATACAGTCAGCATAAACAAGACCTGGAGCTGACTGTGGCTCAGATCTTGAGCTCCTAATTGCTAAATTCAAGCTTAAATGGAAGAAAACTGGGAAAACCACTAGGCCATTCCGGTAATGACCAAAACCAAATCCCTTATGATTATACAGTGGAAGTGACAAATAGATTCAAAGGATTAGATCTGGTACACAGAGTACCTGAAGAACTATAGATGGAGGTTCATAACACCGTACAGGAGGCAGTAACCAAAAAATTCTCAAGAAAAAGAAATGCAAAAAGGCAAAATGGTTGTCTGAGGAGGCTTTACAAATAGCTGAGAAAGGAGAGAAGTGAAAGGCAAAGGAGAAAGGGAATGATATACCCATTTGAATGCAGAATCCCAGAAATAACAAGGAGTGATTAAAAAAAATAAAAAGCTTTCTTAAGAGTGTAAAGAAATAGAGGAAAACAATAGAATGGGAAAGACTAGAGATCTCTTCAAGAAAATTGAAGATATCAAGGGAACATTTCAGGCAAAGATAAAGATGAGAACAATAAAGGACAAGAATAGCAAGGACCTTATAGGAGCAGAAGTGACTAAGAAGAGGTTGCAAGAATACCCAGAAGAACAGNAGTGTAAAGAAATAGAGGAAAACAATAGAATGGGAAAGACTAGAGATCTCTTCAAGAAAATTGAAGATATCAAGGGAACATTTCAGGCAAAGATAAAGATGAGAACAATAAAGGACAAGAATAGCAAGGACCTTATAGGAGCAGAAGTGACTAAGAAGAGGTTGCAAGAATACCCAGAAGAACAGTATAAAAAAGATCTTAATGACCTGGATAATCATGATGGTGTGGTCACTTACATAGAGCCAGCCATCCTGGATTATTAAGTCAAGTGTGCCTTAGGAAGCATTACTATGAACAAATCTAATGTAGGTGATGGAATTCCAGCTGAGCTGTTTCAAATCCTAAAAGTTGATGCTTTTAAAGTGCTGCACTCAATATGCCAGCAAATTTGGAAAACTCAGGAATGGCCACAGGCCAGGAAAAGGTCAGTTTTCATTCAAATCCCAAAGAGCCATGCCAAAGAATGTTCAAACTACCACACAAATGTGGTGATTTCCCTTGCTAGCAAAGTAATGCTCAAAATCCTTCAAGCTAGGCTTCAATAGTACATGAACTGAGAACTTCAGAATGGCCACAGGCCAGGAATAGGTCAGTTTTCATTCAAATCCCAAAGAGCCATGCCAAAGAATGTTCAAACTACCACACAAATGTGGTGATTTCCCTTGCTAGCAAAGTAATGCTCAAAATCCTTCAAGCTAGGCTTCAATAGTACATGAACTGAGAACTTCCAGATATACAAATGGGATTTAGATAAAGCAGAGGAACCAGAGTTCAAATTGCCAACATCTGTTAGATCACAGAAAAATAAGAGAATTCAAAAAAAAAAATCTGTTCTGCATCATTGACTATACTAAAGCCTTTGACTGTGTGGATCACAACAAACTGTGTTAAATTCTTAAAGAGAGGGGAATACCAAACCACCTTACCAGCCTCCTGAGAAACCTGTATACAAGTCAACAAGCAACAGACAGAACTTGATATGGACTGGTTCACAATTGAGAAAGGACTAGTACATCAAAGCTGTATATTGTCACCCTGGTTTTTTAACTTATTTTCAGAATAAATCATGAAAAGCCCTGGGCTAAATGAAGCACAAGCTGGACTCAAGATTGCTAAGAGAAGTATCAACAATGTCAGATATGTAGGTGATACCACCTTAATGGCAGAAAGCAAAGAGGAGCTAAACAACCTCTTGATAAAGGTGAAAACTGAGAGTGACAAAGCTGGCTTAAAACTCATCATTCAAAAAACTGAGATCATGGCATCCAGGCTTATCACGTCATGGCAAGCAGATGGGGAAACAATGGAAACAGTTGTAGGTTGTTTTTTTTTTTCTTAAGCTCCAAAATCACTATGGATGGTGACTGGAGCCATGAAATTAAAAGATGCTTGCTCCTTGGAAAAAACTATGGCAAACTAGACATTGTATTAAAAAGTAGAGACATCACTTTGCTGCCAAAAGTCCATCTAGTCAGAACTCTGATCTTTCCAGTAGTCATGTATGGACGTGAGAGTTGGACCCTAAGGAAGGCTCACCACTAAAAGAACTGATGCTTTCAAACTGTGGTGCTGGAGAAGACTCTTTAGAGTCCCTTGAACTACAAGGAGATGAAACTAGTCAATCCTAAAGGAAATCAACCCTGAAAATTCAGTGGAAGGACTGATGTTGAAACTGAAGCTCCAATACTTTGGCCACCTGATGCAAAGAGCTGACCCCCCGGAAAAGGCCTAATACTGGGAAAGATTGAAACCTGGGAGAGAAGTGATAACAGAGGATGAGATGTGACTCAGTGGACGTGAGTTTGAGCAAGCTCTTAGAGATAACAAAGGATAGGAAAGCCTGGTGTGCTGCAGTCCATGACGTCACCAAGAGTCAGACGTGACACAGAGATTGAACAACAACAAAGTGGACTACACCAAGAAACACACACTTGTATTGTAATGGCAAAAATTAGCAATAAAATAATATTAAAAGCAGCCAGTAAAATCCGTAAGTTACATATATAAGATGATTCACATAAGGCTTTCAGCTGACTTTTCAGCAGACCCTTGCAGCACAGAAGACAGCAGCATGATAATGTTTAAAGTGATGAAAGGGAAAAACCTACAACGAAGATATACTCTTCCCAGCAAGCCTTTCATTCAAATTTAATGGAGAGATCAAAGTTTTACTGACAAGCAAAAGCAAAAATGATTCAGCACCACCAAATCAGCTTTACAAGAAATACGAAGAGGACGACTCTAAGTGAAAAAGAAAAATGCATACTAGAACATGAAAATTAGGAAAGGAAAAACCTCATTGATAAAAGCAAAGATACATTCAGTTCAATTCAGTTCAGTTGCGCAGTCGTGTCTGACTCTTTGTGACCCCATGGACTGCAGCATGCCAGGCTTCACAGTCCATCACCAACTCCCAGAGTTTACTCAAACTCATGCCCGTTGAGTGGGCAATGCCATCCAACCATCTCATCCTGTGTCATCCCCTTCTCCTCCCTCCTCCAATCATTCCCAGCATCAGAGTCTTTTCAAAAGAGTCAGCTCTTCGCATCAGGTGGCCAAAGTATTGGAGTTTCAGCTTCAGCATCAGTCCTTCCAATGAATATTCAGGACTGATTTCCTTTAGAAAGGACTGGTTAGATCTCCTTGTAGTCCAACGGACTCTCAAGAGTTCTCCAACATCACAGTTCAAAAGCATCAATTCTTCAGAGCTCAGCTTTAATAATAGTCCAATTCTCACATCCATACATGACTACTGGAAAAATCACAGCCTTGACTAGATGGACCTTTGTTGGCAAAGTAATGTCTCTGCATTTTAATATGCTGTGTCGGTTGGTCATAACTTTCCTTCCAAGGAGTAAGCATGTTTTTATTTCATTACTGCAGTTGCCATCTGCAGTGATTTTGGAGCCCCAAAAATAAAGTCTGCCACTGTTTCCACTGTTTCTTCCTCTATTTGCCATGAAGTGATGGGACCGGATGCCATGATCTTTGTTTTCTGAATGTTGAGCTTTAAGCCAATTTTTTCACTCTCCTCTTTCACTTTCAAGAGGCTCTTTAGTTCCTCTTCATTTCTGCCATAAGGGTGGCGTCATCTGCATATCTGAGGTTATTGATATTTCTCCTGGCAATCTTGATTCCAGCTTGTGCTTCTTCCAGCCCAGCATTTCTCATGATGTACTCTGCATATAAGTTAAATAAGCAGGGTGATAATATACAGCCTTGACATACTCCTTTTCCTATTTGGAACCAGTCTGTTGTTCCATGTCCGGATCTAACTGTTGCTTCCTGACCTGCATACAGATTTCTCAAGAGGCAGGTCAGGTGGTCTGGTATTCCCATCTCTTTCAGAATTTTCCACAGTTTATTGTGATCTGCACAATCAAAGGCTTTCGCATAGTCAATAAAGCAGAAATAGATGTTTTTCTGGAACTCTCTTGCTTTTTTGATGATCTAGTGGATATTGGCAATTTGATCTCTGGTTCCTCTGCCTTTTCTAAAACCAGGTTGAACATCAGGAAGTTCACGGTTCACATATTGCTGAAACCTGGCTTGGAGAATTTTGAGCATTACTTTGCTAGCGTGTGAGGTAAGTGTGATTGTGCGGTAGTTCGAGCATTCTTTTGCATTGCCTTTCTTAGGGCTTATAAGGAAAACTAACCTTCCCCTGTGGCCACTGCTGTGTTTTCCAAGTTTGCTGGCATACTGAGTGCAGCACTATCACAGCATCATCTTTTAGGATTTGAAATAGCTCAACTGGAATTCCATCACCTCCACTAGCTTTGATCGCAGTGATGCTTCCTAACTCTTGCCACCTCTTCTTAATATCTTCTGCTTCTGTTAGGTCCATACCATTTTTGTACTTTATTGAGCCCATCTTTGCATGAAAAGTTCCCTTGGTATACCTAATTTTCTTGAAGAGATCTCTAGTCTTTCCCATTCTATTGTTTTCCTCTATTTCTTTGCATTGATCACTTAGGAAGGCTTTTTAAACTCTCCTTGCTATTCTTTGGAACTGCATTCAGATGGGTATATCTTTCCTTTTCTCCTTTGCTTTTAGCTTCTCTTCTTTTCACAGCTATTTGTAAGGCCTCCTCAGACAGTCATTTTGCTTTTTCGCATTTCTTTATCTTAGGGATGGTCTTGTTCCCTGTCTCCTGAACAATGTCCCAAACCTCTGTCCATAGTTTATCAGGCACTCTGTCTATCAGATCTAGTCCCTTAAATCTATTTCTCACTCCCACTGTATAATCATTAGGGATTTGATTTAGGTCATACCTGCATGGTTTAGTGGTTTTCCCTACTTTCTTCAATTTAAGACTGAACTTGGCAATAAGGAGCTCATGATCTGAGCCACAGTAGTGGTAATAAATAAACTACATACAATGCTAGCTGAAATGTTATAAGACTAAAGTAGGAAATATTGGAAATATGTAGTGAGGGATACATGAAGCAAAAATATGCAAAATATGATAACAAAAGTATACATAGGGGTTGAGGGTTAAAAATACAAGGTTTTAAAAATGCATTTGAAGTTAAGAGAGGAACAACTTAAACAATCACACACACACTGCTATATATAAACATCATGGTAACCACAGATCCAAAGTCTATAAAAGATCATCATAGAAAAGAAAAATGAATTCAATATAACATTAAAGATAGTCAATAACAAGAGAACAAAAAGAACTACAAAAACAACTGCAAAATTATAAACAAAGTGGTGATAAATACATATATATTATTTACATTAATTGTAAATTGACTAAATGCTCCAATCAAAAGACAGAGTGACTGAAGAGATATAAAAGCAAAATCCATATACATGGTGCATACAAGATATTAACTTCAGATCTAAAGAAAGACCAAGAATGAAAGTGAGGATGGAAAATGGTATTTCATGGAAATAAAAATGAAAGTAAAGGCAAGGAAGAAATAAGACAACTGACTTTAAAACACAGACTGTAACAAGAAACAAAGAAGGACATTACATAATGATCAAGGGATCAATTCAAGAAGATAAACAACTATAAATATAAATGTACCCAAAATAGGAGTACCTAAATACATAAAGCCTGTCCTAACATCTGGCTCAGTGATAAAGAATCTGCCTGCCAATGCAGGAGACACAGGCTTAATCCCTGGGTTGGGAGGATTTCCTGGAAGAGGAAATGGCAATCCACACCAGTCCTCTCACCTAGACAATCCCATGGACAGAGGAGCCTGGCAAGCTGCAGCCCATGGGGTTACAAAGAGTTGGACATGATTGAGCATGCACGCATGCACAATACATAAAGCAAACATTAACAGACATAAACAGGGATAATGGTAACACAATAATAATAAGGAACTTTAAAGCCCCTCTTATATCAATGGACAGATAATTCTGACAGAAATAAACACTGGCCTTAAATGATACATTAGATGAAATGAACTTAAGGATATATGTAGAACATTTCAGCTAAAAGCAGTAGAATACACATTCTTTTCAAGTGTATATACAACGTTTTCCAGTAGTTTTATATGCTAAGCCACAAAACAAGCACTAATAAAATTTAAGAAAACTGAACTCATATCAAGTGTCTTTTCTGGCCACAATGCAATGAGCATCGAAATCAAGTACAAGGAAAAATATGTCCCAAACACAAACACATACAGCCTGAAAACTATGCTACTAATCAATGTATCACTGAACATATCAAAGAAAAAAAAAATAAAGTACCTAGAGACAAATTAAAATTAAAACACAAATGAAAATATACGGGATACAGCAAAAGGAGGTCTATGAAGGAAACCTAGAGCAACAATCTATGCCTGTCTCAGGAAATAAGAAAAAAATCTCAGATAAACCTAATCTTACACCAAAGGAACTAGGAAAACAACAGGCAAAACCCAAAATTTGAAGAAGGAAACAAATCAAAGATCAGCACAGAAACAAATGAAATAAGGGCCAAGAAAAAAAAAAAAAAAACCTAGAAAAGATGACTGAAACTAACAGCTGGTTCTTTGAAAAGATCAAACAAAAATTGATAAACCTTAAGCCAAACTCATAACCAAAAGCAGGGTGTGTGGAGGGGTGCAGATCCTGTCTCTTATACACATCTAGATGTGTATAAGAGACAGGTTCAGCACCTAGTTGTAATTTTGGTGTTCTTACAGAAGATGAGTGCATATCCCTCTACTCTAGCATCTTTTACAAGCCTCTTATCCTCATCCATCAGAGGGCAGACAGAAGAAGCAAGAACTACAATCCCATGGCGTCTAGAACAAAAATCCCAATCACAGAAAACTAACATAAATGATCACATGGATCAAAGCCTTAAGAAAATCAATGAAGCTATGAGCCACACTGTGCAGGGCCAACAAAGTATTGCAAGAGATTACTATGAACCATATGCCAATAAAATGGACAACCTTGAAGAAACGGACAAATTCAGAGAAATGTTCAATCACCCAAAACTGAACCAGGAAGAAAAAATAAGAACAGACTAATCCTGAGGATGAAAATGAATCCATAATTTTAAAACTCCTAACAAACAAAAGTCCAGGACAAGAGGGTTTCACAGGTGAATTCTACCAAACATGTAGAGAAGGGTAACAACCTATCCTTTTCAAACTATTCCAACACTTAGTAGAATAGTAGAAAATGCTTCCAAATTCATACTATGAGGCCAACAGTGATACCAAAACCAGACAAAGTTATTGCAAAAACAAAAACTACAGGCTAGTATCACTGATGAATGCAGGCAAAAATCCTCAACAAAACATTAGCAAAATAAATACACAATATGTTTAAAGGGTCATACACCATGACCAAGTGGGATATATCCCAGTTATGTAAGGATGATTCAATATCTGAAAATCAATGTGATATATCACATTAACAAAATGAATAAAAATTATGATCACCTCAATATGGACAGGAAGGGCTTTTGATAGAATTCAACATTTTGTTATGGTAAGAACTCTCTAAAAAGCTGGTATAGAGGGAACCTACCTAAACATAATAAAGGCCATATATGATAAACCAACAGCTACCATCATATTCAAAGGTGAAAGGCTAAAAGCATTTCCTCTAAGATCAGGAACAAGACAAAAATGCCCACTTTTCATCACTTTTATTCAACACACTGCTAGAAGTCCCAATCACAGCAATCAGATAAGTAAAAGAAAAGGAATGCAAATTGGAAGGGAAAAAATAAAACTGTCACTGTTTGCAGATTACATATTATACACAGAAAATCCTAAAGAAATAACCAAAATACTACTACTAGAACTTAACAATGAATTTGGTAAAGTTGCTGGATACAAATTGATACACAGAAATCTGCTGTATTTCTATACACTAACAATGAGCTATTAGAAAGTGAACTTAGGGAAACAACCCTATCTGTATAATCTCATCAAAAAGAATAAACTACCTAAGTATAAATCTAAAGAGATAAAAGACCTATACTCAGAAAACTCTAAGATGCTGATGAAAGAAACTGAAGATAACATCAACAGATAGAAAGACATACCAAGTTTATGAATTAGAAATTATTAAAATAATCATACTGCCCAAGGCAATCTATAGAGTCAATGAAATCCCTATCAAAATAATCAATAGTATTTTTTCCTTTTACAGAAATTGAACAAGTGATTTTAAAATTTCTATGGAGCCACAAAAGGTTCTGAATAGCCAAAACAGTCTTGAAAAAGGAAAACAGAGGTGGAAATATTGTGCTCCTTCAGTTTAGGCTATACTAGAAAGCCTCAATGAAAAAAACAGTATGGTACTAGAATAAAAGCAGGCATGTAGATGAATGGAATAGTATAGAAAACTCAGAAATATATCCATGCACTTATGTCTAATTACGACAAAGGAGGCAAGAAAAAGCATAAGGAGAGATGTTTTTGTTTTGTTTTGCTTTTTCCAATAAGTGGTGCTGGGTAAACTGGGCAGCTACATGTAAAAGAATGAAAATAGAACATTTTCTCACACCATTAACAAAAAACTCAAAATGGGTTAATACCTAAATATAAAACTGGAAACCATAAGACCCTTAGAATAAAATATAGGCAGAACACACTTTGACATAATCATAGAGATTTTTTTTTTGATCTGTTTCCTTACACAAAGGAAACCAGAACAAAAATAAACAAAGAGACCTAATTAAACTTAGAAGATTTTGTATCACAAAGGAAACTACCAACAAAACAAAAGACAACAAATTGAGTGGGAGAAAATTTGCAAAGGATATTACTGATAAGGGATTAGTAGCCAACAACTATAAACAGTTCCTACAATTCAGCATCAAAACACAGAAAACCTGATTAAAAATGGGTGGAAGATTTGAATGGACATTTTGCTAAAGACATACAGATCACCAACAGGCTTGTGAAAAGATGCTCAACACCATTAAAAAGAAAAATGGAAATAAAAAACACAATAAGATACCACCTCATGCATGTCAGAATGACTGTCATCAAAAAGACCACAACAATTTGTGAGGATCTGGAGAAAAAGGAACCCTTGAATATTGTTGGTAGTAATGCAAACCGGTGCACCCACTGTAGACAATAGTATGGAGTTTCCTCAAAAAACTGATAGAACTATCATACAATCCAGCAATTTCACTCCTGGGCATATATAGCAGAAGAAAATTAAAACACAAATTTGAAAAGATAAATGCATCCCAATGTTCACAGAAGTATTATTTACAATATCCAAAATATGGAAGCAATCTTAGTGTCCATCAACAGATGAATGGATAAAAGTCATGATATATATATATAATGGAATACTGCTTAACCATAAAAAAAGAATGCAATTTTGCCACTTGCAACAACATGGATGAACCTGAAGGGTATTATGCTTAGTTAAATAAATCAAAAACAAAACTGATGTTATCACCTATTTATGGAATATAAAAAATAAACAAATGAATATAACAAAAGAAAAACAGATTCAGATATAGAGAACAAACTAGTTGTTGCCAGTGGTGAGAGGGAACAGGGGAGGGGCAAGATAGCAGTAGAGGATTAAAAAGCCCAAACTATTGCTTATAAAATAAACAAGAACAAGAGTTGGACTGTGAAGAAAGCTGAGCACCGAAGAATTGATGCTTTTGAACTGTGGTGTTGGAGAAGACTCCTGAGAGTCCCTTGGACTGCAAGGAGATCCAACCAGTCCATCCTATAGGAGATCAGTCCTAGGTTTCCATTGGAAGGACTGATGCTGAAGCTGAAACTCTGATACTTGGCAACCTCATGTGAAGAGTTGACTCGTTAGAAAAGACCTTGATGCTGGGAGGGATTGGGGGCAGGAGGAGAAGGGGATGACAGAGGATGATGAGATAGCTAGATGGCATCACCGACTTGATGGACATGAGTTTGGGTAAACTCCGGGAGTTGGTGATGGATAGGGAGGCCTGGCGTGCTGCGATTCATGGGATTGCAAAGAGTCAGACATGGTTGAGTGACAAACTGAAGTATAATCATCACATTAACAAAAGAATAAAAATTACATAATCATCTCAATGTATGCAGAAAAATTATTTGACAAGACACCACTCCTTTCATGATAAAAATCCTCAACTACTTAGGTATAAATGCAATATATTTCAACACAGTAAAGGTCATATATGACAAAACCATAACTATCATCATTCTCAATGGTGAAAAGTTGTTTTTTCTTTAAGATCAGGAACAAGATAAAGATGCCACTCTGCCACTCTTTTCAATATAATATTAGAAGTTCTAGCCTGAGCAATTAGGAAAGAAAAAGATATCCAAATTGAAAAGAAAAAATTAAGATTGCCCATTTTCAGATGATATGATCTTATATTTAGAAAACCATAAAGACTTCACCAAAAACTGTTAAAAGTAATAAATTCAGCAAAGTTGCAGTATACAACTCAATGCAAATTAAAATGCAAAAATGTATTACATTTCTACACTTTGAGGATGAAAATGTATCAACCATCAATTAATTTTGATATCTTTAAATGAGGTGTGATGTTAGAAATCTTAAATGGAATAGACTGAAGTCTATGAAAACTGAAAGATTTAAAACCTATGGGATATTCCAAAAGTGTCATTTAGGAAGGGGAAAAAAAATAAGGAAATTCAACAGCATGATAAAAGGCAATTACTGTAGACAAAGAAAACCATTTAGTTTTTTGCGCTCCACTGATTAAATAGTTTAATAATTGTTTAAAAGTAATAGTTTGACAAGATGAATAATGAAAAAATAGCCTAACATTAGCACTCATTTCAAAACTCCACCTAATTTCTGCTGCAGTCTAGGAAAGGACCATGCTAAGTAATTTCATTCACATAGGCTAACCTAGGTATGGGGTGAAGAGATCTCTAGTCTTTCCCATTCTACTGTTTTCCTCTATTTCATTGTGTTGTCCACTTAAGAATGCTTTCTTATCTCTCCATGCTATTCTTTCAACTCTGCTTTCAGATCAGTATATCTTTCCTTTTCTCCTTTGCCTTTCACTTCTCTTTTCTCAGGTGGTTGTAAAGCCTCCTCAGACAACCATTTCACCTCTTTGCATTTCTTTTTCTTGGGATGGTTTTGGTCACTGCCTTCTGTACAATGTCATGAACCACTGTCCATAATTCAAGGCACTCTCTCAGATTTAAGACTTTGACTCTATCTGTCACTTCCACTGTATAATCATAAGGTGTTTGGTTTAGGTCATAACTGATGGCCTAGTGGCTTTCCCTACTTTCTTTAATTTAAATCTGAATTTTGCAATAATGGGTTCATGAACTGAGCCTTAGTCAGCTCCAAGAAACACTAGAGGTCTCTTCAAGAAAATTAGAAATATCAAGGAACATGTCATGCAAAGAGGGGTACAATTAAGGACAGAAGAAATATGGATCTAACAGAAGCAAAAGATATTAAGAAGAGATGGCAAGAATACACAGAAGATCTATACTAAAAAGATCTTCATGACCCAGATAATCACAATGCTGTGATCATTCACCTAGAGCCAGATATCCTGGAATGCAAAGTCAAGTGGACCTTAGAAAGCGTCATTAAGAACCAAGGTAGTGGAGGTGATGGGATTCCATTTGAACTATTCCAAATCCTAAAAGATGCCGTGAAAGTGCTGCACTCAATATGCTGGCAAATAGGGAAAACTCAGCAGTGGCTATAGGATTGGAAATGATCAGTTTTCATTCCAATCCCAAAGAAAGGCAATGCCAAAGAACGTTCAATCTACTGCACAACCACACTCATTTCACAGGCTAGCAAAGTAATGCTCAAAATCCATCACACTAGGCTTCAATAGTACATAAACTAACACCTTCCAGATGTTCAACCTGGATTTAGAAAAGGCAGAAGAACTAGAGATCAAATTGCCAACATCCGGATCATAGAAACAGCAAGAGTTCCAGAAAAACATCTACTTCTGTTTCGTTTCATTGACTATACCTTTGACTGTATGGATCACAACAAACTTGAAAATTCTTAAAGAGAGGGGAATACCAGACCACCTTACCTGTCTCCTGAGAAACCTATATGCAGGTCAAGAAGCAACAGTTAGACCCAACATGGAACAATGAACTGGTTCAAAAATTGGGAAAGGAATATATCAAGACTATATATTGTCACCCAGCTTATTTAATTTACATGCAGAGTACATCATGCGAAATGCCAGGCTGAATGAAGCACAAGCTGGAATCAAGATTTCCAGGAGCTAGATCAATAACTTCAGATATGCAGATGACACCACCCTCATGGCAGAAAGTGAAGAGGAATTAAGGAGCCTCTTGATAAAGGTGAAGGAGGAGAGTGATAAAGCTGGCTTAAAACTCAACATTCCAAAAACTAAAATCATGGCATCTGGTCCTGTCACTTGATGGCAAATAGATAAGGAAAAAATGGAAACAGTGGTAGACTTTATTTTCTTAAGCTCTAAAATCAAGGCAGATGGTGACTTCAGTCATGAAATTAAAAGATGCTTGCTCCTTAGAAGAAAAACCATAACCAACCTAGATGTTTTATTAAAAAACAGAGACATCACTTTGCCAAGAAAGGTCTGTATAGTTAAAGCTATGGTCTTTCCAGTAGATACGTATGGATGTGAGAGTTGGACCATAAAGAAGGCTGAGTGCCGAAGAATTGATGCTTTCAAACTATGGTGCTGGAGAAGACTCTTGAGAGTCACTTGGAAGCAAGGAGATCCAACCAGTCAATCCTGAAGGAATTCAACACTGAATATCCATTGGGAGGACTTATGCTGAAGCTCCAATATTTTGGTTACCTGATGACAAGAGCCAACTCATTAGAAAAGACCCAGATACTGGGAAAGATTAAGGACAGGAGAAGAAACTCTGAGAAGGAGCAAACTCTGGGAAGAACAGGGAAGTCTAGCAGCTGTAGTCCATAGGGTCACAAAGAGTTGGATACGACTGAGTGATTATACAACAACAATGGGGGTGAAACTTTTTACATCTTATATTTCATGATAGGCCCTAAGTTTAATGCTTAATTGATTTATATTTCAACTGCAGCTGCTAATATCTAATACTTAGCTTTAAAATTTTAAGTATTAAATCATCTATTCAAACTATGACATGAAAATTTATATAATTATATCCTTTT
Organism: Oreotragus oreotragus; assembly: GCA_006410675.1. NCBI lineage: Eukaryota > Metazoa > Chordata > Mammalia > Artiodactyla > Bovidae > Oreotragus > Oreotragus oreotragus. The sequence continues at coordinate 555,528 of SJYX01002676.1, read as the reverse complement.
TTCAGTTTTATAAGTGGGAAACAAGATATATTGATCAGCTCAGGTCAGTCACTCAGTCATGTCCAACTCTTTGCGACCCCATGGACTGCAGCATGGCAGGTTTCCCTGTCCATCACCAACTCCCAGAGCTTACTCAAACGCATGTTCATCGAGTCAGTGATGCCATCCAATCATCTCATCCTCTGTCGTCCCCTTCTCCTCTCACCTTTGATCTTTCCAAGCATCAGGGTCTTTTCTAGTGAGTCAGTTCTTTGCATCAGGTGGCCAAAGTATTGGAGTTTCAACTTCAGCATCAGTCAGTCAGTTCAGTTATTCAGTCATGTCCTACTTTTTGTGACACCATGAACCGCAGCATGCCAGGCCTCCCTGTCCATCACCAACTCCCGGAGTCCACCCAAACCCATGTCCACTGAGTTGGTGATGTCATCCAACCATCTCATCCTCTGTTCTCCGCTTCTCCTTCTGCCCTCAATCTTTCCCAGCATCAGCATCTTTTCAAATGAGTCAGCTCTTTGCATCAGGTGGCCAAGATATTGGAGTTTCAGCTTCAACATCAGTCCTTCCAATGAACATTCAGGACTGATTTCCTTTAGGATAGACTGGTTGGATCTCTTTGCAGTTCCAGGGACTCTCAAGAGTCATCTCTAACACCAAAGTTCAAAACCATTAATTATTTGGCACTCAGCTTTCTTTACACTCCAACTCTCACATCCATATATGACTACTGGAAAAACCACAGCTTTGACTAGACAGACCTTTGTTGGCAAAGTAACATCTCTGCTTTTTAATATGCTGTCTAGGTTGATCATAGATTTTCTTCCAAGGAGCAAGTGTCTCTTAATTTCATGGCTGCAGTTGACATCTGCAGTGATTTTGGAGCCCCCAAAACTAAAATCTCTCACTGTTTCCATTGTTTCCCCATTTATTTGCCATGAAGTGATGGGACCAGATGCCATGATCTTCGTTTTCTGAATGTTGAGCTTTAAGCCAACTTTTTCACTCTCCAGTTTCACTTTCATCAAGAGGCCCTTTAATTTTTCACTTTCTGCTGTAAGGGTAGTATTATCTGTATATCTTAAGTTATTGATATTTCTCCCAGCAATCTTCATTCCAGATTGTGCTTGGCATTTCACATGATGTAAGTCAGTCAGTTCAGTTATTCAGTCATGTCCTACTTTTTGTGACACCATGAACCGCAGCATGCCAGGCCTCCCTGTCCATCACCAACTCCCGGAGTCCACCCAAACCCATGTCCACTGAGTTGGTGATGTCATCCAACCATCTCATCCTCTGTTCTCCGCTTCTCCTTCTGCCCTCAATCTTTCCCAGCATCAGCATCTTTTCAAATGAGTCAGCTCTTTGCATCAGGTGGCCAAGATATTGGAGTTTCAGCTTCAACATCAGTCCTTCCAATGAACATTCAGGACTGATTTCCTTTAGGATAGACTGGTTGGATCTCTTTGCAGTTCCAGGGACTCTCAAGAGTCATCTCTAACACCAAAGTTCAAAACCATTAATTATTTGGCACTCAGCTTTCTTTACACTCCAACTCTCACATCCATATATGACTACTGGAAAAACCACAGCTTTGACTAGACAGACCTTTGTTGGCAAAGTAACATCTCTGCTTTTTAATATGCTGTCTAGGTTGATCATAGATTTTCTTCCAAGGAGCAAGTGTCTCTTAATTTCATGGCTGCAGTTGACATCTGCAGTGATTTTGGAGCCCCAGAAACTAAAATCTCTCACTGTTTCCATTGTTTCCCCATTTATTTGCCATGAAGTGATGGGACCAGATGCCATGATCTTCGTTTTCTGAATGTTGAGCTTTAAGCCAACTTTTTCACTCTCCAGTTTCACTTTCATCAAGAGGCCCTTTAATTTTTCACTTTCTGCTGTAAGGGTAGTATTATCTGTATATCTTAAGTTATTGATATTTCTCCCAGCAATCTTCATTCCAGATTGTGCTTGGCATTTCACATGATGTACTCTGCATACAAGTTAAATAAGCAGGGTGACAATATGCAGCCTTGACATACTCCTTTTCCTATTTGGAACCAGTCTGTTGTTCCATGTCCAGTTCTAACTGTTGCTTCCTGACCTGCATACAGAGTTCTCTAGAGGAAAGTCTGGTATTCCCATCTCTAATAATTTTCCACAGTTTCTTGTGATCAACACAGTCAAAGGCTTTGGCATAGTCAGTAAAGCAGAAGTGGATGTTTTTTTTCTGGACCTCTCTTGCTTTTTTGATGATCCACCAGATGTTGGCAATTTGATCTCTGGTTCCTCTGCCTTTTCTAAAACGAGCTTGAACATCTGGAAGTTCACGGTTCATGTATTGTTGAAACCTGGCTTGGAGAATTTTGAGCATTCTGGCATTGCTTGTCTTTGGGACTGGAATGAAAACTGACCTTTTCAAATCCTGTGGCCACTGCTGAGTTTTCCAAATTTGCTGGCATATTGAGTGCAGCACTTTCACAACATCATCTTTTAGGATTTGGAATAGCTCAACTTGAATTCCATCACCTCCACTAGCTTTCTTCATAGTGATGCTTTCTAAGGCCCATTTGACTTTGCATTCCCGGATGTCTGCCTCTAGGTGAGTGATCACACCATCGTGGTTATCTGGGTCATGAAGATCTTTTTTGTGTAGTTCTTCGGTGTATTCTAGACTCCTCTTCTTAATATCTTCTGGTTCTGTTAGGTCCATACTATGGACAGTGGTCCGTGACTTTTTACAGGAGGCAGTGATCAAGACCATCCCCAAGAAAAAGAAATGCAAAAAGGCAAAACGGTCGTCTAAGCAGGCCTTACAAATAGCTGAGAAAGGAAGAGAAGCTAAAGGCAAAGGAGAAAAGGAAAGATATAACCATCTGAACGCAGAATTCTGAAGAACAGCAAGAAGAGATAAGAAAGCCTTCCTCAATGATCAGTGCAAATAAATAGAGGAAAACAACAGAATGGGAAAGACTAGAGGTCTCTTCAAGAAAAGTAGAAATTTCAAGGGAACTTGTCATGCCAAGATGGGCACAATAAAGGACGTATTAATCTGCTGAAATGTTATCAAGAGTAGAAATTTTATAATCTCTCCCCTTCTTCAAACACTTTATGTTATTGCAATTATAGAAGTTCAGGTTAACTGTCAATGCAGGAGGAATTTAAATTATAAAATTTAGAGAACTACTTTTGAGGTAGACTTTTCCATCCTATAGAACTATCATGTCTCCGTACAGTGAAATGTAATCAATTAGCATTTACTGCTGCTGCTGCTGCTAAGTCGCTTCAGTTGTGCCCAACTCTGTGCAACCCCATAGGTGGCAGCCTACCAGGCTCCCCCATCCCTGGGATTCTCCAGGCAAGAACGCTGGAGTGGGTTGCCATTTCTTTCTCCAATGCATGAAAGAGAAAAGTGAAACTGACATCACTTAGTTGTGTCCAACTCTTCGCGAACCCATGGGCTGCAGCCTACCAAGCTCCTCCATCCATGGGAGTTTCCAGGCAAGAGTCCTGGATGTGGGTTGCCATTGCCTTCTCCGTAGCATTTACTAGTAATCTACATAAAAGTGTGGGTCAATATCAATACAATTTGATTATGAAAAGAAGTCCACCTAACGCCTCTAGTTTTGGTGGCCTAAAGTCAAAGAAAATGAAAGTCACTCAGTCTCTTTGGGACTCTTTACAATCCCATGGACTATATAGCCCATGGAATTCTCCAGGCCAGAATACTGGAATGGGTACCCTTTCTCTTCTCCAGGGGGTCTTCCCAACCCAGGGATCGAATCCAGGTCTCCCACAGTGCAGGTGGATTCTTTACCAGCTGAGCCACAAAGAAGCCCAAGAATACTGGAGTGGGTAGCCTATCCCTTCTCCAGTGGATCTTCCCAATTCAGGAATCAAACTGGGGTCTCCTGCAATGCAGGTGGACTCTTTACCAACTGAGCTATCCGGAAGCCCCAACAGAGACACAAAAGACAGACTGAGGGAGAGGAGAGAGGGAAAGGAGGTGTAGTGAGAGAAAAGGGATGGGAAAGGGGGTTTAATGATTCTGTGCAAATAACACAGATCACAGCTTCACAGTCAGTCATGGGCAAGGGGTTAGTGGGAATAGACTATCTTTGTATCTCATTGCAAACTTCCTCAAGATCACAGCTCTTGTGATTGTTTTTAATTTGGAAAATAGTACATAATTATACATGATTTGCTTTCCATAAGAAAAACATATTTTTGAAAGTTAAATACATTAAATATAAGCCCTGAGTGTTATACAACTACTGACTCAATTTCTATTTGTCCTTAGTTGGGAATCAGAAAGAAGATTCATTGGATTCAAAATGTACCCAGTTCACAAAAATTCAAAGTACACAAATAAACCAGTATAGGATTCAGCCAGACAGCAACTGCATCCAGAGTTCTTGAAATGTCTCAGGTGCAAAGGTTAGGCCCTCTGCCTCAGGAGGAATATTCCATCATAAGAGATGAAATTGACGTGCATGGGGACCACTTCAGTTTAGGATGGACCCTCCATCATCCCTCACTAAACTTTTATACTATTTCAAATAACCCTTGGAGCATGTGCCAATTCATTATAGCTGAAACCTGCCAATCAGAGGTTTAACAATGAACACTTCTGATTCCTGAGTACAGCTGGCTTGATACAATATGAACAAATCAATACTCTACATTTATCTTAATACATCATTGACTAGAGACATGTTAATATATCTTTTGTTATCTGAATGTGATTGACCAGAGATGTATCAGTATGTTTTTAGAGAGTGATACAATTAACATCACAGTGCAAAGTTGTTAAGAGCTTAATGTTCATTATACAACTTACGATTGTCACTATGTCACGTTTTGCTCTGTAAGTTTTCTGTTCCAACCTTATGTGTATTATTAATGCAAGTTTATTATTTTTTAGATGATGCACTGTGAAATTTCTATTTTCCACAAGCAACTGTGAAAGTGAAAGTCACGCAGTTGTGTCTGACTCTATGTAACCCCTTGGACTATATGCACATAGAATTCTCCAGGCAGAATACTGGATTGGGTAGCCTTTCCCTTCTCCAGGGGATCTTTCCAACCAAAGGATCAAACCCATGTCTCTCGCAGTGCAGGTGGATTCTTTATCACTGAGCCACAGGAGAAGCCAAGCCAATAAAATGGACACCCTGTAAGAAATGGACAAATTCTTAGAAAAGTACAACCTTCTGAGACTGAACTAGGAAGAAATAGAAAATATGAACAGATACATCACAAGTAGTGAAATTTAAACTGTGATGAAAAATCTTCCAACAAGCAAAAGTCCAGCACCAGATGGCTTCAAAGGCAAATTCCATCAAATATTTAGAGAAGAGCTAAAACCTATCCGTCCAAAAAGCTGCAGAGGGAGGAATACTCCCAAATTCACTCTTTGTGGCCACCATCACCCTGATACCAAAACCAGACAAAGATATCACACACAAAAAAGAAAATTACAGGCCAGTATCACTGATGAAAGTGAAAGGGAAGTCGCTTAGTCTTGTCCGACTCTTTGTGACCCCACAGACTATAGCTTACCACGCTCCTCCATCCATGGGATTTTCCAGGCAAGAGTACTGGACTGGGTTGTCATTTCCTTCTCCAGAGGATCTTCCCAACCCAGGGATCAAACTTGGGTCTCCTGCATTGTAGGCAGAAGCTTTACCGTCTGAGCTACCAGGGAACACAGAAGCAAAAAACCTCAACAAAATACTAGCAAACCAAATCCAGTTCAGTTCAGTCGCTCAGTCGTGTCCGACTCCTTGCGATTCCATGAATCGCAGCACGCCAGGCCTCCCTGTCCATCATCAACTCCCAAAGTTCACTCAGACTCATGTCCATCGAGTCCGTGATGCCATCCCGCCATCTCATCCTCTGTTGTGCTCTTCTCCTCCTGCCCCCAATCCCTCCCAGCATCAGAGTCTTTTCCAATGAGTCAACTCTTCGCATGAGGTGGCCAAAGTACTGGAGTTTCAGCTTTAGCATCATTCCTTCCAAAGAAATCCCAGGGCTGATCTCCTT
>SJYX01002676.1:484789-542301 GCA_006410675.1 Oreotragus oreotragus | reverse complement strand
GCCTAGTCAAGGCTATGGTTTTTCCTGTGGTCATGTATGGATGTGAAAGTTGGACTGTGAAGAAAGCTGAGCGCCGAAGAATTGATGCTTTTGAACTGTGGTGTTGGAGAAGACTCTTGAGAGTCCCTTGGACTGCAAGGAGAGCCAACCAGTCCATTCTGAAGGAGATCAGCCCTGAGATTTCTTTGGAAGGAATGATGCTAAAGCTGAAAATCCAGTAATTTGGCCACCTCATGCAAAGAGTTGACTCATTGGAAAAGACTCTGATGCTGGAAGGGATTGGGGGCAGGAGGAGAAGGGGACGACCGAGGATGAGATGGCTGGATGGCATCACGGACTCGATGGACGTGAGTCTGAGTGAACTCCGGGAGATGGTGATGGACAGGGAGGCCTGGCGTGCTGCGATTCATGGGGTCACAAAGAGTCGGACACGACTGAGCGACTGAACTGAACTGAACTGAGACAAGTTTAAATTGAATACAAACTTTTTATTCTGAGTACTTTTTAACATTTCAAACATCCTAAACAGCAAATAAAACATACTGAATTAACAATACAAAAAAGATTTAAAATATAAAATTTACATATAACTATAATGTAAGTTTATGTCTTCATTATATACAAGTAAAGTGAAGTGAAAGTCACATCTGACTCTTTGTGACCCCAAAGACTATACAGTCCATAATTCTCCAGGCCAGAATACTAGAGTGGGTAGCCTTTCCCTTCTCCAGGGGATCTTCCTAATCCAGGGATCAAACCTAGGTCTCCCGCATTGCAGGCAGTTTCTTGACTATCTGAGCCACAAGGGAAGCTCAAGAATAGTGGAGTGGATAGCCTGTTCCTTCTCCAGTGGATCTTCCCAACCTAGGAATTGAAATGGGGTGTCCAGCATTACAGGCAGATTCTTTACCAACTGAGCTATCAGGGAAGCATATATAATAGTTTATAATTTTGCTTATAGCTTTATTTTAGTATCATTTATGGTTCGAGTAGGGCTTCCCTGGTGGCTCAGTGGTAAAGAACCCCCCTGCCACAAAGAGTCGGACACGACTGAGCGACTGAACTGAACTGAACTGAGACAAGTTTAAATTGAATACAAACTTTTTATTCTGAGTACTTTTTAACATTTCAAACATCCTAAACAGCAAATAAAACATACTGAATTAACAATACAAAAAAGATTTAAAATATAAAATTTACATATAACTATAATGTAAGTTTATGTCTTCATTATATACAAGTAAAGTGAAGTGAAAGTCACATCTGACTCTTTGTGACCCCAAAGACTATATAGTCCATAATTCTCCAGGCCAGAATACTAGAGTGGGTAGCCTTTCCCTTCTCCAGGGGATCTTCCTAATCCAGGGATCAAACCTAGGTCTCCCGCATTGCAGGCAGTTTCTTGACTATCTGAGCCACAAGGGAAGCTCAAGAATAGTGGAGTGGATAGCCTGTTCCTTCTCCAGTGGATCTTCCCAACCTAGGAATTGAAATGGGGTGTCCAGCATTACAGGCAGATTCTTTACCAACTGAGCTATCAGGGAAGCATATATAATAGTTTATAATTTTGCTTGTAGCTTTATTTTAGTATCATTTATGGTTCGAGTAGGGCTTCCCTGGTGGCTCAGTGGTAAAGAACCCCCCTGCCAATGCAGGAGATGTAGGTTCAATCCCTGGGTCATGAAGATCCCCTGAAGAAGGAAATGGTAACTCACTCCAATTTTCCCACCTTGGAAATCCCATGGACAGAGGAGCCTAACGGGCTATAATCCATGGGGTCACAAAAGAGTTGGACATGATTTAGCAACAGCATGGTTCTAGCAATATGAGTTACATACTTTATAAGATGCTGCAGTATTCTTACTAGAAGTTAAAAGAATACCAAATCCAACTAGCTAAGGATCTAAATTATCCATCTACTGATTTTTGGTCAAAAAACAGGATTAGGATTCTTTTCCTTTGGAGATTCAAACTGAAGACTCTTTTGACATCAGGCTGACATTTAATGTTTAAACTGATTAAAATGTATGGTGTAGGCACCCATATTCCAAACACAGAGAAGAAAGTCTAAAGATCAGTGAGTTTTCAATAGCAAGTATTTGTTAAATTGTTATTAATAATTAGCTTTCGTTCAATAAGTTTTGCTTTTTGAAACCTAGTTTGAATCTCAAAACATATCTATCATCCATTCCCAATTTTGTTTTACCTTTATTTCAAAATCATTTCCCTAATATCATGATATGTTGACCTGTTCTGCTAGCACTATGAAAATTTTAAGCATACCTCGTTAGCATTTTATGATAATTAATAGTATTGAGGCAGAATATAGAAGGACACCAAGCTAAGCAGCCAGAATTAGTCCCCTGTGGACAGATTCCCCCAAAATAGCAGGAGTGAGAGAGGAGCTTAGTCCTGCCCAGATAAGAGATAAAAGACCACATATTCCTCAAAGTCAAGGAGACCGTCCTGACTACACATGTACAGAAAGGCTCCTTGGAAGTCATAAGAGAGGTGGCATCACTTCTTAGTAAGTGATGTCAACCTACCCATAAGCCTCTTTGCTAGAATCCATCTTGGCTAAGAAATGCACATGGACACATAGGAGGACTCAGAGTAGTGCCAAATATGAACTCAGAACCAGGCAAAGCAGGATGACTGGCCAACGAAACCTGGAAGAAATGCCCCATCAAGGTGATTCAAATTACCACGAGGGTGTGACTCTCTGAGCCCATCCAGGTACCCATCCACACATATCCTTTTTCCTCCTAATATATACTTTTCTTATTTCTCTACTTTCTGTCTCGATGTGGAAATTTATTTCTAGACAGCAAATAGGTCAGGGCCTTGTCACTGACTACAGGTCCCTCTTGGCTTAGTGGCTAGGACTGAGTGCTCTCACTGCTGCGGCTTGACTTCAGTCAGTCTCTGGCTAGGAACCGAAATCCTGCTTCAAGCTGTTGCAGGTCAAGGTCACCGGACATCAGTATCATTTAAAAAACTCGTTTCCTAGGAGATGAGGACTCTGTGTCTTATCAGTTTTCCTTTTTTGAAACATTTGACCAAGGAAACACTTTGATCTCAATATTTAAACTTTTTTGTATTTGCTCACTGTGACAACCAAAGCAATTAACTTTGACTCCAGTATAATTTGTCTTGATTGATATTACCACTACTTAACTGTAACAGTTGTTATTGCTTCTGAAATATTGATCCTGTTATACTCAGTTTCCAGTCATTCCTGGTTCCTGCCTCATCCTATGTTTTTTGTATCACAATTGCCTTCTGTAATCATAAGTACTATTACCTCTTTCTGAGTATTATTAGTCAGGTAAATAATGTTAGCTGTGTAACCAACAACCCTAAAATCTTGGATGATTGACAATATAAATGTTAATTGGCGGCTGTTGGCTTATGCCAAAGTATAAAATGGTCCCCCAAAGTGTGGGAAGAAAAGGTTCTAATAAACCTTTTCTTTATAAAGGGTGCAGAATTTCAGAGAGCCTGTATAACTGATGCTTGGCTATTTCTAATATATAGCTTCAAATTCACATCCAGTCAACAGAACAAGGAAAGAACGAGATCATGGAGCAATTCTTAACTGCCTTTTGCTCACATTTCATTGGTGGCAACCAGTCTTATGACTCCACTTATAATCAAAAGAGCTAGAAAACAACTTATACTCAAGAAAAAGGAAAAGCCAAATAAACATCTGGCCAATCTCTGACACAAATTTCACATAAACATGAATCTTATAGACTCAAATTGTTCCAAATAATTATTTTTTTTATCATTATCATCTTAACACAAAAGCTGCCATGACTTTTCCAGTGTAAGCTCTGTCTCTTATACACATCTAGATGTGTATAAGAGACAGCCATAGAATTGNCATAAACATGAATCTTATAGACTCAAATTGTTCCAAATAATTATTTTTTTTATCATTATCATCTTAACACAAAAGCTGCCATGACTTTTCCAGTGTAAGCTTTCACTTCTTCCTAAAAAAGATGCTAAGTCTGAAAAAAATCCTTTTATTGTAGGCAACACAAATACATAAAAGAACCCTACTGATCTTTTCTATACTCAAGACAGGAAGTCAGGTAAGGTACCAATTCATTTCAAATAGGAAAGAGTAGTAAAATCCAATATAAAGGCAGTAGGGTTGGACAGGGGCCAGTTGCTGGGTGAGTTTTAGCAGCAACATAATGGAAAATGTATATGTAAGATTATAAATTGAAATTTATTTTTAAAATTTAATTTATTATATTATTAACATGTCACTCTGCTTTTTTCAATACAGCAATGAGGTTTTATTGACAAAACTAGGAATTTCTACAACTTTGACTGTAGTTACTTTGTACTTTAGGTAAAACCTCTCCAGGCTTAGTTGGGAGCCAAATTAGAGTATTTCCAGGTGAATGATGCTTTGGGTACAGTTATTTCTGAAATACACCTTTCTACTTATGACTATAACTGGAAAATTGGTCTGACTTCAATAGCTAATAGGCAAACTGTGTCAAAACTTCCTTATAATATAAATGGTAAACTGTACTAAAGACATACTACATTCTCTTATAAGGAGAACTCAGCTTACCATGCTATCACAAATTGTTATAAAAATCTTAAAACTTTATGTAACTAAATTTCGGGTTTCCAATTTCCTTCACACTTTGAGCGGAAAAGCATCATCATTTATTTTTATTACTGACTCCTGAAATTCTAAAAGTTATTTTGTGTATTTCATTTGCTGGGCCTTTTCTGTTGCAAAATTCATTCATATGCAGAATTACCCATGATATTCTGAAGAAAACAGGATGTCATTCTCTAAATGAAACACTTGGAAGGAGGGTTATTTCTATTTCAAGCCTCCAGTTTATTTTAATTTATTTTGCTGATGGAGCCAAGATCTGCAAGAACAGTCCCACATTCTCATGCTGATTCTAAGTGCAAAAGTCTACATCATGACCTTTGTATCAACAGACACAATATATCTTTAAAAATAGAGTATTCCAGCTGTATGTGCCAGGGCCCTAGTGGCTTCAAACCTAAACAGACAGCTGCACTACAGAAAAGCTTCAATCTTGAGAAGAATGGCTTTTGTACAGTTGAATGAGAATTTTTGTGTGTTTTTTTTTTGTTTTTGTTTTTGTTTTAAGCAAATGCTGAGCCTAAAATACATTGCCAGAGTACCAGCATCCAAAAGAGAGTGAAAATGTATGCCTCAACTTAAGCAGTTTTTGTCTGTCACTCATTTCATGGTTTATAATCATTCTCAAGTGAGTATTATCAAGAAGGTGCTTTTGTCTCCATCTCCCTTGGGTACTCTTCTGTACCTCCATGAAGGACCCTCAGAGGAGCCTTAGAGGGAGACTGCATTTGCTATTCACATTTGATTGTGCAAGTTCCTGCTGCTGCTGCTGCTAAGTCACTTCAGTCATGTCTGACTCTGTGCGACCCCATAGACGGCAGCCCACCAGGTTCCCCTGTCCCTGGGATTCTCCAGGCAAGAACACTGGAGTGGGTTGCCATTGCCTTCTCCAATGCATGAAAGTGAAAAGGGAAAGTGAAGTCGTTCCCTGGGATGGGGTCAAATCAGTGATTTAGGAGCCTTCCTCTCTGCTCATGCTTTCCTCCCTCTTCCAGGACCACAGAAGAAGATAAACAGCCACTAGCACATTTAGAGTAAGCTATATGATGTCAAAACAATCAAATAGCTGATATTTTTCAGGATATATATTGTCACTGACTCCTATGTCCTTGGAGGCCAACATAATTATTGTATAGGAGAAGGAAGTTTTAAAATTGAGAATGTGGTCAATGGGGACCAGGGTGCCCTTAAATTACCTAGCAGTTTGGATGTTTTTCTCAGAAGGTGGGTAAACAGATATCAAATGCAACATCAGTTAACACTGTATGTAACATTGTAGAGTTTTCTACAGTTGACATAGCAGTTAATAAATTAACCTTCTAAGTTTGATGGTATAAATATTATGTATACTTCTCAGCTGAAAAAAGATTTGGAGAATTTATTAATAAGTGATTTATTCCATCTCCAAGTTAGTATGTGCTAGAATCAGCATTTTATAAAACTGATCCTTTGATTCCAAATCTTATGCATGCTCATTGTACATTAGTGATTTTGTTTCAGATTATATTCTGCAGTGATATCGATCTCTAGAAAGGATTTTAAGGATCACTCACCATAAGGGGAAAGCAGAGAATCCAAGCCAGTGGGACTGCCAGCAGCATCTTTTCTTGCTTCAATCAAAGCAACCCCATTTCTATTGCTTAAACTGAGATTTGATGTTAAGACTACATTTGACCATTTTTTTTAAAACATCATAATTCCAATAAGTAAACAACACAAACAAGTTTCCAATATGAAACATTGTATATGTCATGTACAAGGACTGCTCAAAATGATTCCTGAGGTTAGAAGTTCATATATCAAGCTTACCTCCAACTCAAAAGACTTCTGACTTCAGATTGTGAGATGGATGGAGTGCTGGCTGCACCAAGATGGCAGCTCAGGCTTTGCCTAGAGAAATAGGAACTGTGAGGTTAGAATATGTTTGAAAGGCTACCAAATTTATGTGTTTATTATCTCTGCTCATCTTATGTAAAGATCAAGTTGTATGTGGTTTAAATTATTAGATTTAGCAAGTGTCCTTGGTACCTAGGACACCAGTTTTTCTATGAGAAAGGTGACTTATCCTTCTATGACAGGATCCTGAACCCAGGCCACAGCTGACTGAATTAAGGTTAACCTCTAATCCAAGTTGGGCTAATTTCATTATCTCCCACAAAAACAAACAAAAAACACGTAACTACAGGCAGGTATCTCAAGCTAAAGGTGAGTCATATTAATCGTGTAGCTACAAAAATTACAAAACTTTCCAGGTTTCTTCTCAAACTTTTCTTTAATATTTCCTCTAATTCCTTGACAATTTTTTGTATTGGGATATAGCCAATTAACAAACAATGTTGTTATAGTTTCAGGTGAACAGGGAAGGGACTCAACAATATATATACGTGTATCCACTCTCCCCTACACCTCCCTCACAATCAGGCTACCATATAACACTGAGCAGATTTCCATGTGCTATACAGTAGGACCCTGTTGATTATCCATTTTAAATATAGCAGAGTTTTCATGCCCATCCCAAACTCCCTAACTATCCCATCCTTGGCATTTATTTTTATTAAGGTAGTTCAAGCTTTTGTACATTTCATGCAAAGATGGGCTCAATAAAGGATAGAAATAGTATGGACCTAACAGAAGCAGAAGATATTCAGAAGAGATCACAAGAATACAAAGAAGAACTATACAAAAAAGATCTTCATGACCCAGATAATCACTATGGTGTGATCACTCACCTAGAGCCAGACATCCTGGAATGTGAAGTCAAGTGGGCCTTAGAAAGCATCACTAAGAACAAAGCTAGTGGAGATGATGGAATTCCAGTTGAGCTAGTCCAAATCCTAAAAAATGATGCTGTGATAGTGCTGCACTCAATATGCCAGCAAATTTGGAAAACACGGCACTGGCCACAGAACTGGAAAAGGTCAGTTTTCATTCCAGTCTCAAAGAAACACAATGCCAAAGAATGCTCAAATTACCTCACAATTGCACTCAGCTCACACACTAGTAAAGTAAGGCTCAAATTCCCCAAGCCAGGCTTCAACAATACTTGAACCGTGAACTTCCAGATGTTCAAGCTGGTTTTAGAAAAGGCAGAGGAACCAGAGATCAAATTGCCAACATCTATTGGATCATCAAAAAAAGCAATAGAGTTCCAGAAAAACATTTATTTCTGCTTTATTGACTATGCCAAAGCCGTTGACTGTGTGGATCACAATAAACTATGGAAAATTCTGAAAGAGATGGGAATACCAGACCACCTGACCTGCCTCTTGAGAAACCTATATGCAGGTCAGGAAGCAACAGTTAGAAGTGGACATGGAACAACAGACTGGTTCCAAATAGGAAAAGGAGTACGTCAAGGCTGTATATTGTCACCCTGCTTATTTAACTTATATGCAGAGTACATCATGAGAAACGCTGGGCTAGATGAAGAGTGGTGTCATCTGCATATCTGAGGTTATTGGTATTTNTTCTATGCAGAGTACATCATGAGAAACGCTGGGCTGGAAGAAGCACAAGCTGGAATCAAGATTGCCGGGAGAAATATCAATAACCTCAGGTATGCAGATGACACCACCCTTATGGCAGAAAGTGAGGAGGAGCTAAAAAGCCTCTTGATGAAAGTGAAAGAGGAGAGTGAAAAAGTTGGCTTAAAGCTCAACATTCAGAAAAAGAAGATCATGGCATCTGGTCCCATCACTTCATGGCAAATAGATGGGGAAACAGTGGAAACAGTGACTGATTTTATTTTGGGGGGCTCCAAAATCACTGCAGATGATGATTGCAGCCATGAAATTAAAAGACGCTTACTCCTTGGAAGGGAAGTCATGACTAACCTAGAGAGCATATTCAAAAGCGGAGACATTACTTTGCCAACAAAGGTCCATCTAGTCAAGGCTATGGTTTTTCCAGTAGTCCTGTATGGATGTGACAGTTGGACTGTGAAGAAAGCTGAGCACTGAGGAATTGATGCTTTTGAACTGGGTGTTGGAGAAGACTCTTGAGAGTCCCTTGGACTGCAAGAAGATCCAACCAGTCCATTCTAAAGGAGATCAGTCTTGGGTGTTCTTTGGAAGGACTGGTGCTAAAGCTGAAACTCCAATACTTTGGCCACCTCATGCAAAGAGTTGACTCATTGGAAAAGACTCTGATGTTGGGAGGGAGCAGGGGCAGGAGGAGAAGGGGACCGCAGAGGATGACATGGCTGGATGGCATCACTGACTCGATGGACAAGAGTTTGGGTGAACTCTGGGAGTTGGTGATGTACAGGGAGGCCTGGTGTGCGGCAATTCATGGGGTCACAAAGAGTCGGACATGACTGAGCGACTGAACTGAACTGAACTGAGATGAGTGCAATTGTGCGGTATTTTGAACATTCTTTGGCTTTGCCTTTCTTTGGGATTGGAATGAAAACTGACCTTTTCCAGTCCCGTGGCCACTTCTGAGTTTTCCAAATTGGCTGGCATATGGAGTGCAGCACTTTCACAGCATCATCTTCCAGGATTTGAAATAGCTCAACTAGAATTCCATCACCTCCACTAGCTTTGTTCATAGTGATGCTTCCTAAGGACCACTTGACTTCATCTTCCAAGATGTCTGCCTCTAGGTGAGTGATCACACCATCGTGATTATATGGGTCGTGAAGATCTTTTTTGTACAATTCTTCTGTGTAATCTTGCCACCTCTTCTTAATATCTTCTGCTTCTGTTAGGTCCCTACCATTTCTGTCCTTTATTGAGCCCATCTTTGCATGAAATGTTCCCTTATCTCTAATTTTCTTGAAGAGCTCTCTAGTCTTTCCCATTCTATTGTTTTCCTCTATTTCTTTGCATTGATCACTGAAGAAGGCTTTCTTATCTCTCTTTGCTATTCTCTGGAACTCTGCATTCAAATGGGTATATCTTTCCTTTTCCCCTTTGCTTTTCTCTTCCCTCTTTTCACAACTATTTGTAAGGCCTCCTCAGACAGCCATTTTGCTTTTGCATTTCTTTTTTCTTAGGGATGGTCTTGATTCCTGTCTCTTGTACAAAGTCACGAACCGGCCTTGGAGTACAGAATGACGCAGGGCAAAGGCTAATAGAGTTCTCCTAAGAGAACGCACTGGTCATAGCAAACACCCTCTTCCAACACAAGAGAAGACTACACATGGACATCACCAGATGGTCGACACCGAAGTCAGATTGATTATATTCCTTGCAGCCAAAGAAGGAGAAGGTCTATACAGTTAGCAAAAACAAGACCAGGAGCTGACTGTGGCTCAGATCATGAACTCCTTATTGCCAAATTCATACTGAAATTGAAGAACGTGGAGAAAACCACTAGACCATTCAGGTATGACCTAAATCAAATACCTTATGACTATACAGTGGAGGTGAGAAATAGATTCAAGGGACTGGATCTGACAGACAGAGTGCCTGATAGTGGGGCTGGGGTCATTCAGTTAACTGGAGAGGGAAAGCAAAGCTGGCAGAATGATCGCATTCAAAGACTGAGTGAAGGATATACAAAAAATTCATTGCATCCTTTGCAACCTCTCCACAAGCCCAAAATGAATTTAAAATAAAAATTCAAATAAAAGAAAAGAAGTAGGGGGACCCAAGGGACAAACTTGGTTTGTTTGATACGAATGCCTGAGCGTTCCTTGGGAGTGCTGGGTTGGAGTACCAGCTCCCAGGAACGCAGAGATGACCTCTGGTCCATCACAGGCCCTCTCATACCTACAACCACTCCCCTTTTAACAGAGGTAGCATATATTAATACCACTGAGCTGTGAGAATCCTTTGAAAAGTGCACAGCATCACATACATGCCAGGAGAGCTGTGGTAGCGATACTTTCTGTTACAGAAAACATGCCCTTCCTCATTAAAAAAAAAAAATATATATATATATATTTATTTTCCACTGATTCCCTCATTTTTTAAAAAACGTGAGCCCATTTTATTTTGGCTGCACAGGCTCTTTGTTGCGGCATGCGGGCTTCTCTGGTTGTGGTGATGGGATGGGTTCAGTAATTGCACGTAGGCTCACCTGCCTGCCCCATGGCATGTGGGATCTTAGTCCCATGACCGGGGATCGAGCCCAAGTCCCGAGCATTGAAAGGCAGATTCGCAACCCCTGGACCACCAGGGAAGCCCTCCCTCCCTCACTTTCACTTTGGGAAGATTTGTATTTCCACAAATGAGATTTGCTTGAAGCTATGAGTGCCCATGGGAAGGCAGAACAAGACACTGGCTTCCAATCCTTGCTGTACAATTTAGTGGCATCTGACCTTGAGCATGCAATTTTCTGTGCCTCAGTTTCTTCATCTGTTAAATGGGGATAGTAAGATTATATCTCATAGCATTATTATAAAGCTTGTGTGCATGCATGCTCAGTTGCCTTGTTGTATCCAACTCTTTGTGATCCTATGTATGGTAGCCCATCAGGCTCCTCTGTCCATGGGATTTTCCAGGCAAGAATACTGGAGTGGGTTGCCACTTCCTTTTCCAGGAAATCGTCCCAATCCAGGGATCGAACCTGCTTTTCTAATGTCTCCTGCACTGGCAGGCGGGTTCTTTATCACTAGTGCCACCTGGGAAGCAGCGATATATTTTTCCAAATCTCTCCATCAGAGCTATAAGGAACATCTAATAAGTTATGGTAACCTCCTCCAGGGGCTCTTCCTGACTCAGGGATCAAATCTGCCCCTCCATTGCAGGCAGATTTGTTACCCACTGACCCACCTGGGAAGCCCAAACTCAGTCGTGTGCGATTCTTTGTGACCCCATGGACTGCAGCACTCCAGGCTTCCCTGCCCTTCACCATCTCCCTGAGCTTGCTCAAACTCATGTCCATTAAGTCAGTGATGCCATCCAGCCATCTCATCCTCTGTCACCCCCTTCTCCTCCTGCTCTCAATCTTGCCCTGCATCAGAGTCTTTTTCAATGAGTCGGTTCTTTGCAACAAATGGCCAAAGTATTGGAGCTTCATCTTCAGCATCAGTCCTTCCAATGAATATTCAAGGTTGATTTTCTTTAGGATTGATTGGTTTGATCTCTTTGCTTCTGACAAAGTGTGGTTCACTGGAGAAGGGAATGACAAACTGCTTCAGTATTCTTGCCTCAAGAACCCTATGAACAGTATGAAAAGGCAAAAAAAAGGAATATTACTCAGCCTTAAAAAGGAAGGAGATTCTGACGGATGCTACAAGGAGCAAGAATCCTAAGGAAATCATGCTAAGTGAAATAAGCCAGTCACAGAAAGACTTATTTTATATAATATCATCTATATGATGTATCTAAAGTAGTCAGATTCATAGAGACAGAAAGTAAAGTGGTGATAGCTGGGGGCTGGGACTAGGAAGGGATGGGGAATTGTTTAATGGATATAAAGTTTCAGTGTGACAAGATAAAAACATTCTTGGGATCTGTTGAACAATCATTTGAATATGCTCAACACGACTAAGTACTGCATTTCAGACTCTTCTGTTGACCATGATGGCTACTCCATTTCTTCTGAGGGATTCCTGCCCGCAGTAGTAGATATAATGGTCATCTGAGTTAAATTCACCCATTCCAGTCCATTTTAGTTTGCTGATTCCTAGAATGTCGACGTTCACTCTTGCCATCTCCTGTCTGACCACTTCCAATTTGCCTTGATTCATGGACCTAACATTCCAGGTTCCTATGCAATATTGCTCTTTACAGCACCAGATCTTGCTTCTATCACCAGTCACATCCACAACTAGGTATTGTTTTTGCTTCAGCTCCATCCCTTCATTCTTTCTGGAGTTATCTCTCCACTGATCTCCAGTAGTGTATTGGGCACTTACTGACCTGTGGAGTTCCTCTTTCAGTGTCCTATCATTTTGCCTTTTCATACTGTTCATGGGGTTCTCAAAGCAAGAATACTGAAGTGGTTTGCCATTCCCTTCTCCAGTGGACTACTTTCTGTCAGGAGATCCAACCAGTCCATTCTAAAGGAGATCAGTCCTGGGTCTTCTTTGGAAGGACTGATGCTAAAGCTGAAACTCCAATACTTTGGCCACCTCGTGCAAAGAGTTGACTCTTTGGAAAAGACCCTGATGCTGGGAGGGATTGGGGGCAGGAGGAGAAGGGGACGACAGAGGATGAGATGGCTGGATGGCATCACTGACTCGATGGACGTGAGTTTGAGAGAACTCCGGGAGATGGTGATGGATAGGGAGGCCTGGCGTGCTGCGATTCATGGGGTCACAAAGAGTCGGACATGACTGAGCGACTGAACTGAACTGAACACGACTAAACTGTACGCTTACAAGTGATTAAGATGATAAAATTTCTGTTATGCTTTTTTACCACAGTAAAAATAAATTTAAAAGAATTACCTAGAAACCGTCCAGCTTTCAGACAATGGCCACCAGGGGGCGCTATGCTCCCATTTCATTTCACAGCCCTCTCCGCCCTTTCCACTCAGTGGAGCCCTCTGACAGTTTCTAGCGGATGCGGGCAGGGCAGAGGGGCGGAAATGCAGGATCCTGGAGAAAATTAGAGCACCTCTATCCTCCCCGCCTTCGCCAGATGCACCAGCCCAGCAGAAGCTCCAGGGCTTCACGGCACTCCCCATCACATGCCGGCCCACAGCCGACTCAGCTCCGCGGTTTCTCTGGGTCTCTTCCCTCTTTGCTGGAGACACCGTCGGTCCTGAATAGAGTGCGTCCACCTTGCCTAGCCGCCCGTCAGTCTTCAGATTGCCCAGGGGCTGGAGAAGACCGAAAGGTGCAAGGACTCACCTGCCCCCAGGTTGCCCAAAGATAAGGGGACACAGCAATGGAAATGGGTCAGAGACCTTCTGTTCTAGATGCAGAGACTTCGTGGTCAACCAGCCCTGGGGTTTGCCCACTCACCTCCTCACTATGTGTGTCATAACCTGTGTCATAACCTCCAGGGGGGTCTGAGTCTCCTCATTTGTAAAATCTGTGTTAATACCCAGGAGGATGGGAAGAAGCTTAATAAAAATCCCTGAGACTTAGAAAAGCACTCAACAGATGGGCTAATGACCATCCCATGCCCCGTATCTGATGCTGGCCTGATCTCCTCCCATCGCCGGCTGGTTTTCTGCTGCGCAGCACCCACTCTCAACTTTGCACTTATTACTTAAGGATCCTTTCCTGAAGAAACCCGCACCATGATCCTCTGGACCAGACAGGGTCAGTGATTTAACCAGGCAGGATTCACTGGGTTGCAGTGAATAGAAACCCAGTGAAACTACCTCAAGGAAATGGAAGTGTCATGCTGAATCCAAAAAAAAAGAAAATCTAACAGCAAAGTGCTGAGAAGAGCAGACCCAGGATCTGGGCTCTTTGGGGACCCTGGAACATCCGTTCCCCAAAGCCTGCTTTATTCCTCTCCTCCACACAGGACATGTGCCCCCACGCCCTCCCACCAGCCTACGGACTCTGCTGCCATTCCTAGAGCATGCCAGGCACACTCCCACCTCAGGGCCTTTGCACCCTCTTTGCCCTCTGCCTAGGGCATCCTCCTGTAGCTCTCTCCTGTGGTTCACTACCCCCCTGCTTCTAGTCTTGGCTCAGGTGTCACCCCAATGGCACCTCCCTTGTCCAACTGTTTGAAAATTGCAGCCCATCTCCCACCACCAGCATGCTTCAGCCCCTCCCCTGCTTTCTTGCTTTTTTTCTTTAACCTAATTTCCCAAAAAATAAAGAGAGGGGTAATTATAATCCTTCATTTATAGCCCACTCTCATCAGCATTTAATTATTTTTAAATTTTAATTATTTATTTGGCTGCACCAGGTCTTACTTAGCATGTGGAATCTAGTTCTCTGACCATCGGTTGAACCCCAGGTCCCCTGAATTGGGAGCACAGAGCCTTTTAACTGCTGGGCCACCAGGGAAGTCCCAGTGTTTAATTACTAAATTTAATGATGTAAAACCCAGAATCCAAACAAAAGCTATAGTCTTGACTATAACCTACATCTAACCAGATGGTTCCCCCCATCATAATCCCCTCACCATAGTCTTCATCCTGAACCCTTTAGTTATTCTTCCCTTGTTTCTTTCTTATAGTTTATTATTGCATATGTGTGTGTTTATTTTTAGTTGCTTTCAACTTGATAGAAAGGATTTCGCATTTATGTAACATGACATTTCTCGTGAGATATTCGATCTCAGATATTCATCCACATTGTGATGTATTATGACTGTAGTTCCTATGTTTTGACTGCCAAGTAGTACTTCGCAGTGGGAATTTATTCATCGGCTCTCCCACGTGGGTGTGTCCCAGTTTTGGCCATTGTGGACAGCGCCCCTGTGAATATCCTTCCATGTAATTCCTGGTGTAGAGAGGCAAGCATTTCTGCATGGTTTATACTTTGGTGTAGAATTGCTGGGCTGTAGGATACAGACATGCTCGGCTTTGGGAGAGAAAGCCGAGTAAACTCCGCATTGTGCATTGGTTGCACCGATTCACATGCCCACAGACGTGTTAAGAAGGCTTGCTTTTTCTCTACAGTGCTTGCACTTCCTGCTAAACCATGTGTTTTACTTATGTCTTTGTTTACCATCTATCTCTGCCCTCCACCCCACTAGAAGGTCAGCACCAGGAGGGCAGAGATTTTTTAACTCTTTGATTCACTATCACATTCCCAGTGCCTGGATCAGTGTGTAGCACAGAGTAGATGCTCAATAAACATCTTCTGATTGGATGAACAAGTCAACGGCCCCAAACGAGAGCTGAGAGCTCCTATGATGTATCATCAGCCCAATTACGTGGGGATGGGTTGATTTCACCCTCTCTCTCTCACTCCAATCCAGGAAAGGACCACTGGCTAAGAACTACTGATGCCGGGACCCCCGGACCAATTAAGAAGTCAGAGTTCCTGCTGGTGGGGCTTGGGACATAGTTTTTAGGCACCCCACCCCCACCCCTGGAGATTCTTCCTTGTAAACAGAGTGAGACCCAGAGCTCAAAGGGGAAGCCATTCATCTCACCCAGAGATGCTCAGGTTCCAGGCAAGTCCCTCTGGACCTGAATTCCTGGGTGAGACTCAGGAACCTGCAACCTCATGATCTGGACATGCAGCCACCAGAGCAGGCCCCTCCCAGGCCGCGTGCCTGTGGATGCTCCTCGCCCACCAGGGCCAGCTGCGATGTTACAGTTCTGGCGTTTTTCTAATTCCACCTCCAGTTCTCAGCAGGTAGTGAATGGCCTCTTACCACTCGCCACCCTCCTCTTATCCTGCAGGCCCGAGGTAGCCTCCTGTTTTCAGTAGAATGCTGAGTTCCAGGGGCCCTGTTTAACTCCCCAAGACAGCCAAAGAGTCTTTCTTGCTCTGTTTCTTGTCTCCTACTTAAACATTTCCCCTTACTGCTGAGGGAAAGGTCACAGCTGGTCCACGGACCAGGATGTAGGGGGCCGGACAGAAGAATTCAGAAGGGCCTTAACTCACTTGGCTCCTCGGAGTGGAGGGCAGGGCTGACATCTGCCTCCCAGGACTCATGCCCCAATGGTACATGACCTTGGTATGATCTTCAGGGTCACCCATCTTGTTCTGCGTCCCACAGAACAATTCCCACACCTTCACTTCCCACTCCAGGGGATTTAGCCCAGCACTAGGCACCCAGTACTTGCTCAGCAAAGTCTGGTTACTTTCAGGCTCTTTCATACACAACTTGAATTGCATTAAATCCCCTTCAGGGACGTCCCTGGTGTTCCTGTAGTTAAGAATCCACTTGGCAATCAGTATAGGGGTGCTAAGTCACTTCAGTTGTGTCCAACTGTTTGTGACGCTATGGACTGTAGCCTGCCAGGCTCCTCTGTCCATGGGATTCTCTAGGCAAGAATACTGGAGTGGGTTGCCATGCCCTCCTTCACGGGGTCTTCCTGACACAGGGATCGAACCCGTGTCTCTTGCATCTCCTGCACTGGCAGGTGGGTTCTTCACCACTAGCGCAATGNTGTAGCCTGCCAGGCTCCTCTGTCCATGGGATTCTCTAGGCAAGAATACTGGAGTGGGTTGCCATGCCCTCCTTCACGGGGTCTTCCTGACACAGGGATCGAACCCGTGTCTCTTGCATCTCCTGCACTGGCAGGTGGGTTCTTCACCACTAGCGCAATGGGTTCGAGCCCTGATCCCAGAATATCCCATGTGCCGCGGGCAACTAAGCCTGTGTGCCACAGCTACTGAGCCCGCCCTCTGGAGCCAGCAACTACCGAAGCCCAAGCACCCCAGCACTCCCATGAGAGAAGCCACCACCACGGGAAGCCCGAGCCGCGCAGTGAACAGCAGCCCCCACTTGCCGCAACTGGAGAAAGCCCGCGCGCAGCAGTGAAGACCCAGCACCAGGAAGACCCAAAAAGAAGTTAAAAAAAAGAACACCTCCCTTCGGTAACTTCCACGGCTCTCAGGATAAAAACCCCAAACCCATGCCAGGCCCTGCATGGGGACCTTGCCCACCTTGACTTGCCCCAGGCTCACCCCTGATCCGTTCTCAGTGGTCGCTCCAGCTTCCTCTCTCTGCTGCTTTAACACACCAAACTCTTTCCCACCTCTGGGCCTTTGCACATCCCTGCTCCTCCCACTGGCTTATCCACTTACCGCTGTGGATCCTCTGGGGAGTAGCTGAAATGTCACCTCCTCTGAGAAGCCCTCCCTGATTCCCTAGACCTTGTTGGACCCCTGTTAGAGGCCCTCATGATATCCTGAGCTTTTTCATAGCTCTCGCAAAGTTTTGTAATCATGTTTGGAGTGATTCTTTGATTCACAGCTCACACTGCCACGAGACTGAGAAACAGAAGGGCCAGAATCATGTTGTTTGGGTTACCTCCGGGGTCTCCCTGCATAGCCTAGTGCCTGGCTTAAGGGCTGGGCTCAGTATATTTTGGACACACAAATGAGTGGATAGATGGATGGAGGGATGGTAGGTAGAGAAAGGGAGGGTACTTACCCAGCTGAACACATAAATGAGTAGATGAATGAATGGATGGATAGATGGATATAAGAACCAAAAATAAGTCATTTCTTTCTGCCATCTTTCCATGCTGCTATAATAGTGCACATGAACGTCCTTAAGAATATTGATAATGCTGAGAAGAAAGACAAACTCCAAGTTCATTTAGGCCATGCTCCGAAGTCATCATCTGGCTTTTAACTGTTGTTTGTTTTGTAGTGGGAGATTTTCCTTGAAAGGGTTACATGATTGCTATTGTGATGATGAAGCGTGGCTACACTGGCGAATTGGAAATTATTGATGATCACAGAGCAAGAACATCATTGCAAAACTCACACACAGGTCAAGTAAGTGTGATTAGCCTTGAATTTGACCTATCACTCAAAGATCTAGAAAAGTGACAGAATCAGCTTCTTTCATCTCATTGCACCGATGACCTCAGCTAGTATCATGGCTGCAAGAAAGCCAGACAGAAACACACAGAAGAGAAAATCCTGGGATTTTCTATGAGGGGTGTCATTCCTGCACACAATACATTTTAAAAAGAGTTCGTGATGGACTGCATTTGTTCTATTGGCTCCTCCACTGGTGTCTGAGCCATCTCTCCAGTGGACTGTGAGCTCCGTGAAGGTCAAATTCTTTTCCCCTCTTTGCAATTTCTTTCTCCCAGGATGGTGGGTGAGCTGGGCTCTGTACTTCCGGCTGCTGCACAGCCCAGTTGAGAGGGACCGTCGTGAGGGCCATGCTGCCCTCAGCTGGATGCTGAACAAACACCACGGCAGCACTGGTGGTGTAGGAGGTGCAAAAGCCTTTTGGGTTCAAATCCCAGCTCTGCCACTCACTCCCCGGGGGGACTTGGACAAGCCGCTTTGAGCTCCAGGAGATTTTTTTTTTCCCATCTGTAAAATGAAGACAATATTACCTACCTTGTAGGACAATCGTGAAGGGGAGTGAGCATTACATAAGCGCCTTGGCACATAATAGACACACAATAAACAACAATGCTTATGTAATAAACACCAGCCACACCACACAAGGGTGAATAAGACACAGTCCCTTATCTCAAGGATGTCTCACTCTAGCAGGGACAGACTCCACTGAAGTGGCTTGTTGTGATAAAGGGTGTCCTGTCGAGGTATATCGGAGAAGGCAATGGCACCCCACTCCAGTACTCTTGCCTGGAAAATCCCATGGATGGACGAGACTGGTAGGCTGCAATCCATGGGGTCGCTAAGAGTCAGACACGACTGAGAGACTTCACTTTCACTTTTCACTTTCATGTATTGGAGAAGGAAATGACAACCCACTCCAGTGTTCTTGTCTGGAGAATCCCAGGGATGGGGGAGCCTGGTGGGCTGCTTTAGGGGGTCGCACAGAGCTGGACACGACTGAAGTGACCTAACAGCAGTCGAAGTATATGCGATGTAATGCAGAAGATGGGATGAGTTCAGGGAAGGCTTCCCAGAGGAGGTGACCTTTAGTCAGACATTAAATAGCATTGTACAGTCTGGAGTCTTGAGTTCTTCTTTCCAACTTGCTGCTAAATTTATAGGTGACCTTGAACCAGCTTCTTCTCCATTCTGAGGTCCCCAGACCCCCTCCTGTAACAAAAGGTTGTTCAGCATCAGCTCCAAATCTTTTGGGTCACAGCCTCCCTTGAGAAGAATCTGCAGAAAGCCAGAGCCCTTCTAGAAAAAAAAAAAAAAAAAAAANCTCCATTCTGAGGTCCCCAGACCCCCTCCTGTAACAAAAGGTTGTTCAGCATCAGCTCCAAATCTTTTGGGTCACAGCCTCCCTTGAGAAGAATCTGCAGAAAGCCAGAGCCCTTCTAAAAAAAAAAAAAAAAAAAAAAGCACAGACATGTAAGTCAGTAATGAGAGGACAGGAGAGCCATCAGCGGACCCTGGGCTAAAACTCCAGAGCTCAGCCATCCCGTTGGCACGGTAGCATCTCAGAGCTGGCCCTGCCCTCAAACACAGCCTGTCTTTAGTCTGCGAAGGCACAAGCAAACAGAATCAGGATCCAATCTGGAAAAGCCCCTCAAGCACTGGACAGCAGGAGATAGCAGGGCCCTGGGGAACTGGCAGGGGTGGGGGGCGGTGGGTAGGTCACTCCGGCTGGCTGGGGAACCAGAGTTCCATTCCGGGAAAGCTCCCCTGAGCCGTCTGCCCTTGACCTTGTCTAGTTTATCACCATCTGCCCTGGAGAGGAAGAGGAGCGTGGGCTGCTCTGGGCAGGCTCCCAAACAGGCCGCTGACCCCCGTCTGCCACCCAGGCTGGAGTTCCCGGACGCATCCTTCATCTTTCCTAATCTAAACGCCCGCAGGCCCCGAGTGGTCCATCCCTGCCCCACCTCCCCCCGCTGTCCAAAGGATGTGTTCTCAGTTGTGTCCAGCTTGCTGGACAAGGGCGAGCTGGCCCTCCCATTAACACTTGCACTGCGGCCACCACCTGCCTCCCTGTCCATCCAGCCTGCCCTTGCCTAGCATTTATTGAGCACCTGTTGGCAGGCATCCCTGAATGAGACGACAGAGGGCCCACCCTTACCTTCCTTCGAGGTCTCTGCCTCCTGGCCTAGGTCCCCCCACTCTCCTGGAGGCAAGATGTTCTTGCTACCTCCACTTACCTGGAGCAGGTTAGTTGTCTTGGGGGAAGCTGGCTCTGGGCTGGCTAATTGGGTACTGGGAGGAGAATCAGCTCTGAGTGGTGTCTGAGCATTGCTCTAAGCTGCTGTGTGATCCTGGGCTGATTTCTTGCCCTCTCTGGGCCTCAGTGGGCCCATATGTACACTTCAGAGTTCACAATTCCCTCTGCCAGCCCCTCCTCACTCCCCTCCCCCAGAAGAGTGGAAGGAGAAAAGAAGCCCACCCTAGAACGCTTTAAGATCCTTCTTTAAACAACCTCTGGATCCTAATCCATTCGTTCCAGCATTTATTGAGCATCTATTGTGTACCAGGCCCTGGACTAGGCAACTGGAACGTAAAAATGATTCAGATTCAAGCAGGTGACCAAATGGACACCCCATTCCATGGCCTGGATCCTGCTGGGGTCAGGAGGCCCCGTGGGGTCCCAGGTGGGCCTAGCCCAGGATATGGGGCGCCCGGGGACTCGCGTGTCAGCGCCGGCGGTGCTTAGGGCCGCGATCTGTCTCCTCCCCTTCCTCCTTCTCCGCCCCCTCCCCCTTCCCCCTCCTGAGCGCGGCGACGGCCGCCTCCCACCCGCGGGATCCCGGCGTGCGACCGCCGGCTCACGCGTCCGTCGGTCGGCCGGGTAGTCTGTCCGCGCTCAGAGAGCCCAGCGCCCCGCCGCGCGGCCTGGGAGGGAAAGGGCGCGGAGGCGGGACCGCGGCTCCCTCCCACTCCGGGGGGAGCCCAGGAGGCGGCGGTGCCGAAGCGAGAGCCAGAGAAGAAGGCAGCACCGGGGCGAGGCGGTGAGAGCGCGGGGTGCCCAGGGACCCCACCCCCGGCTCCTCCGGGAGGCCCGCGCGCGCCTTGCGGAGGTCTGGCCTGGGGACGGAGGGTTGTTACCAGCAGGGCGGGAGGCACAGGCGATCCAGCTCCTGGCTTCGCCTGCTCGGTGACGCGACCCCTGAGGGGCCCTGGGCCGCGCCTGCAGCGCCGCGCATCCTGGCACCTCCGGCGCATCCCGCATCCCTCGGCCCGGAGAGGGTCCCGGGGGAGGGGAGCGCTCAGGTTGCTGAGGAGGGGGCGCCGCAGGCGAGGGGTCTTGGAAAATCGCGCCCCCAGCCCTCCCTTGAGGCCTGCCCCAAGGGAGCGCGACCGGGCGACCCCCTTTAGCCCCCCTCGCTGCCCGCTCCCCCCCATCGGTTCCCCATTGTTCTCAGCCCATCGCTCTCCCGGGGAAGGGGGGAGGGGGTGCCGCGCTCTGGTCTTAAAGGGCCCTCTCCCTCCCCTTCTTGTCTCCTGGCAGGTGGCGAGCGCGAGTGGGGTGGGGCGTGCCCACGGGCCCCCGCCCCCCTCGTCCCCCAGCCCGGCTCGGGAGCTGCAGCTCGGATCAGGGGGCTGGGAGTAGCCGCCGCATCCTCCCCCGTGTGTTCTTCGAGCCACCCGGGCCTTTCAGGACGGCGTGGACCTTGTGGGGGTACAACGGGAACAGGGACGCCCCCTTCAGCGGGAGCCGTCGGGGGGCGGGGGGGCAGACCTGAGACAAGGCCAGCAGCCCCCCTGGAGCCAGGCGCAGGGTCTGCGAGCGCAGAGGGCCGGCCGGGGCGCTGCAGGGAAGGCCGGCTGGGGCCGGGCCTCCTCCGGGGGAGACAGGCCCTGCCGCGGCCAGAAGGAACGAGGGGACCAGCAGGAAAGAGCCTGGACCTAGAGAAGAGGCAGTTGCCTCACCCCCTCGTCTGAGCCTGGAGGGAACCCGGGGACTGAGAGCACCGTTTTCCCCTTCCTAAGAAAGACACTTGCCAGAACACACCTAACCTGAGACAGCTCTGAGGGGAAGGGATCTGGGAGCCTGGAACATTCCCCCCCAGCCCCCAGCACTCCTTTAACTGAGGCCTGCGGGCCTGAGAGGGGCCGGGAGGACACAAAGGAGGCCGGACAGTCCTTGCTGCCCTCCCTGGGGCGAGAGGAAGCTCCCCTCCACCCCCGCCGGCTCCCGGGCCCAGGAGGAGCTGGGTGGGGAAGAAGGGGGTCCTGGCCCCTCGGGTGGCAGCGGCCATGTCACGGCCANGGGGCCGGGAGGACACAAAGGAGGCCGGACAGTCCTTGCTGCCCTCCCTGGGGCGAGAGGAAGCTCCCCTCCACCCCCGCCGGCTCCCGGGCCCAGGAGGAGCTGGGTGGGGAAGAAGGGGGTCCTGGCCCCTCGGGTGGCAGCGGCCATGTCACGGCCAGGCCAGGGAGCGATGCTGCCGGTGAACGGGCTGGGCTTCCCACCGCAGAACGTGGCCCGGGTGGTGGTGTGGGAGTGGCTGAATGAACACAGCCGCTGGCGGCCCTACACGGCCACGGTGTGCCACCACATTGAGAACGTGCTCAAGGAGGATGCCCGGGGCTCTGTGGTCCTGGGACAAGTGGACGCCCAGCTGGTGCCCTACATAATCGACCTTCAGTCCATGCACCAGTTTCGCCAGGACACAGGTGAGTGGACTCGCGCCCCTCCCCTCCCCACCGCCGCCACCATCACCATCGTGGCGGGATGCTGAAATACCCCAGCATCCCTGAGGAGGGGACCCAGAACTGCAGAAGGCCCACCTGCTGCTCCAACCCCCTCCCCCTAAACGGGTCAGTCTAACCTAGTCCAGTTGAAGAACTGGGTTCCAATCCAGCCTCTTACGTAGGGCTGCAGATGAGTTATATCGCTTCTGTGAGCCTCAGGTTCCCCCTCTGCAAAGTGGATGGGTCAGTGTCTCTAACAGCTGTGTGAGGATTAAATAAAACTGTGCTCACTGAGCCCAGAGCCTAGATCATTAGCGTTCAATCATCAGAATGAAAGGGCTTTTCCTGCACTTCCTCAATTGATACTTTTTCAACCACTACAGCCAGTCTTCCTATCATGTTCGTGGTAGTCCTGGTAGCTGTCCCGTTTTACAGATGAAGAAACTGAGTCTCACAGAAGCTGAGCGATTTAAACTCAGAGCTGAGATCTAAGCCCAGACAAGGGGTTTCCAGAGCTGAAACTCTTAACCAGAACCTCATATCGGCTCTGAGAGCTGGTGTTGTTGGAGTGATGTAGTGGTGCTTGCAACAATGGGGGCAGCTGAGGGGGACTGGTGGTGTTGATGGTAGAAGGGCGGTAATGATGGAGGAAATAGTGTTGGTGGCAATGTCAGTGGTCGTATTGATTGTGGAATTGGTGGTGGTCTTGGGAGCGGTGTGATGGGGTGGTCACAGTGGAGAGAATGAGGCTGATGGCAGCCTTGGTGTCGTGTGATAGGTGATGATGATGATAAAAACGAGGATGTGATTAAAAACAGCATTTCTGTTCGCCATCACTCTGGAGACCTGCCTGAGTCATTGTTGCCTGGTGGTCTGTATGAAAAGCTTGGTGGGCAGTGAGGAATGGCAAGGTCTTGCCTCTTAGAAGCTGCCAAGAATCCTTGAAATGATCACCCCCAGGAGTCCGCTGATGGAGGTTTGATGGAGTTACAATGACTCCCTAGATGATAGAACTACATGTAACAGCCTTGGGGATAATAGAACACATTCCATCTCTCTAGAGTTATACTGTCCAATATGATAGCCACTAAGCCCTTGTGGCTATTGAAATTAAAATTTAGTTCCTCGCTCCCACTAGCCACATCCACATGCTCAGTGGCCACAGGTGTCTCGTGGTGACTATGCTAGACAGCATAGGTCCAGAATACTACCACCATCGAAGAGAGTTCTAGTGGCTAGCTCCACTCTAGAACATCGCCTTGTGCCTACTCAGTGGTCCCCACGTGTGGAAGCAGGTGAATTCATGACAAATGGTTTGTTGTGACTTTTCCGTACATCTGTGTCCCCAAACTCTGGGAGTTGGCAGCGGTCACTGGTGGTAACATTTGTTCGTTCATGCCGTCATCGACTCACTGATCTCCTGTGTGTCAGACCCCCGTGCTGAGTGCTAGAATACTGTAAGGAGCAAGACTGCCAGGGTCAGGGAAATCCAATGGTTAGGACTCAGAGCTTTCACTGCCATGTCCTGGATTCAATTCCTGCAAGCTGAGTGGCACAACCAAAAAGAAAGACAGCTGGAGTCCTTAGTAGAGGTCTATTTGTGGAGGACCTATGCAGGAGATCCCTGTGTAGTCAGCAAGCAACACATTAACCACACAGATAATCAGGTCCAGGTCTCAGAAGATGGAATAACTTTGGTCGAGTAGTGGTCACAGAAGGCTCATCTGAGGAAGTCAGGTTTGACTAGAAATCTAAAGAATGTTTGAGGGAGACAGCTTCCCAACAGAGGGAACAGCTAGTGCAAAGGCCCTGTGGCAGGAAGGAGCAGAGTACGTTCAAACCCACTGCGTTTGGAGTGTAGTGGATGAAGGGAGGTGGCATGACATAAGGTTGGACGGGGGGAGAATGAATACATGTGTGCGTATGGCTAAGTCCCTTTGCTGAAACCATCACAGTTGTTAATTGGCTATATCCCAATACAAAATAAAAACCTATTTTTTCCTTTTTTTTAAATCTTATTTATTTTTTATTTTACTTTACAATACTGTATTGGTTTTGCCATATATTGACATGAATCCACCACGGGTGTACATGAGTTCCCAATCCTGAACCCACCCCCCACACCTCTCTCCCCATATCATCTCTCTGGGTCATCCCAGTGCACCAGCCCCAAGCATCCTGTATCCTGTATCCTGTATCAAACCTAGACTGGCAATACGTTGCTTACATGATAGTATGCATGTTTCAATGCCATTCTCCCAAATCATCCCACCCTCTCCCTCTCCCACAGAGTCCAAAAGTCTGTTCTATACATCTGTGTCTCTTTTACTGTCTCGCATACAGGGTTATCATTACCATCTTTTTAAATTCCATATATATGTGTTAGTATACTGTATTGGTGTTTTTCTTTCTGGCTTACTTCACTCTGTATAATCGGCTCCAGTTTCATCCATCTCATTAGAATGGATTCAAATGTATTCTTTTTAAAAATGTATTCTTTTTTTTTTTTTTAAAGATGAGGTTCGAGCAGGGGCGGGACATAAAGCTGTGAAAGGGGCTCTGGATTTTATCCTGAGGGTAGAAGAAGTCACCACAGAGCTCTCGTGCCAATCCTTCCAGAGAGGCAGAGTCCCTGATGAGGAATTGCTGGGCATCCCCTGCCCCATTCTCTCTGGCTTATTCCAGAACCATCTCTGGTGGAGGGCAGGGATCTGACAAAGTGTTCTATAGGTTCAGTGCTAGTGCTGGGCGTGGGAAGAGTTTTCCAGGGCCTGAGAGGTGGTCCTCAGAAGCAGGAATTGCCCCATTCGAGGCTGCCAGGTTGGCCAGTTTGTCTGCGATCCCCACCCTGGGCTCCTTTTCTCTTCCCACACCCTCACTTGGGCTCCCAACTCCCCAGACTCCCTCCATTCCCCCTTGCAGGGGGCCCCTTACTCTCAACGGCATTCCTTCTATGGGTCAGCCTTGCTGGATCCCCTAGAAGTTCAGCGTCAGTCATGTTCCCACTGCCCCCTCCAGGAGCTGCTCACTCCACACCTGCCTCTGTTTGCCAGAAAAGAGAAAAATAAAAACCACTCAGCCCTCCACAGGCTCCTGGGAGCCTGCCAAGACCCCCCAGTGAGGGAGGAAAGCCTGGAAACCTCTGGGGCCAGCAGGAGACCTAGGATGCCCGGATCACTGCCAGAGGGAGGGGCAAGATGTCTCCCGCCAGGAGTGTTATCATGTGCTCGCCCGCTTCTCCCAGGAGCGATACAGAATCAAGGGAGGACATCTGGTCCTCACCCTTCACGACTCAGGGAAGAGCCTCGAGCAGCCGTTGTCACCTCCCCAGACCTCAGTTTCCACATCCATGAGATGTGCAAGAGTATCACTTTGCCAGCATGGTTGTTGAGTTGGTGGAGAGAATCACACACCTCATTTTATCCCACAGACCTTAACTAACTGATTGCCCACCATGTATCCAGCCTGTACTGAACACTACAGATGCCTGAGAGATGAGTAGGAGATCCTAAATCTTGAAGATTGTGGCATGCA
This sequence comes from Oreotragus oreotragus, assembly GCA_006410675.1. Lineage (NCBI taxonomy): Eukaryota > Metazoa > Chordata > Mammalia > Artiodactyla > Bovidae > Oreotragus > Oreotragus oreotragus. The sequence continues at coordinate 516,079 of SJYX01002676.1, read as the reverse complement.
CACACACACACACAAAACAATATAAAGTTGTAAAACCCAAAGCTCGCATGTATATATTGAAATGAATGCAGCCTCTCTTTAGATTTTTCTCTTTTTAATATCTATTTTAATTTATTCACTTGGCTGCTCTGGGTCTTAGTTGCGGCACATGGCATCTGGGATCTTTGTTGTTGAGTCGTGCGGGGTCTTTTCTTTATGGCACGTGGGATCGAGTTCCCTGAACAGGGATCGAGCCTGGGCTCTCTGCACTGGGAACGAAGAGACTTAGCCACTAAACCACCAGGGAAGTCCCCTAGGTTTTCTAATTGTAAGATTCTTGACAAATTCATTGCAGCAGAACTTTACGTTTTTGTGGGAGTTAGCAGCATGCCCCAGTGACCCTGACACTGGCACCACAGACTCTCTGATAAGGTCAGATAGGAATAGGTTAGCCTCTGTGGATCCTACAGTCTCCATTGTAACTGCTGCTGTAGCCTGACTCTGCTGCTGTAGTCTGAAAGCAGCCAGACAGTATGCAAACGAATGAATGGGTCTGTGTCTTAATAAAACTAGTTGCAGCCACTGAAATTTGAATTTCATGTCATTTTCACAGGTCATGACATATTCTTCTCCTTTCTCTTCCCCCTCCGACCCCCATCCACCAACCATTTGAAAATTTAAGAACTGCTCAGCTCATAAGCTGTGCAAAAGCAGGCAGCCGGTGGATTGGACCAGTGGGCTGCAGTTCATCTACTCACAGTGCAGATGCCATGGCACACTCAGTGTGGCCTGTCCAAAATACTCGCCTCCTGGCATGTGCCGAGGTGCACGTGTGTGTGCATGCATGCAGCGCCGCCCCGCCTGTACATCATTGACACCCAAATGCCCTGTCTATAAGCCTGTCATGCTGCCAGCGGAAAGCAAGCCCAGGTGTCAGGCTTGGACCACAGGGGAAAGACCAGCCCTGGTCCCCTGGGGGCTGCTGTTTGTTCAGCCTGTGCCCCGTCACCTCTCCCCTGCTGGGCTGTTTTCATCACTCACCACGGTGGGTGAGTTTCCCTTTGACGCCCCGAAGGTCTGGAACCCACATGGCAGGGATGCCTTGACCCTGGTGTTCCTTTCACAGGCACGTCTGCTGTGATGTGGGTGATAATGGGCCAGTGTGGCACTGGTCCCCCATAGCTTTCCCGGTTTTCCTTTGTCTTCAGCTGACCAAACCAGGATTTCACAAATGGGAAAACCAAGGCGGAGCGGTTGGCCCAGGTGGGCAGAGCCGCTGGTGGTGGAGCTGGGTCCAGGAGCCAGAGGGGTTCTTGGAGGAAGGTGAGAAAGCAGTGGGAGAAAGATGTGGTAACTGCCTCCTGTCCCCCGTGAGAGGTCACCTGCTGAGAGCCACTTCCCTGCTGCTGTGGAGGCAGGCAGCTGCCACTGAGGGCTTCATCCAGACCCTAGATCCTCCTCTTGGTCCCCACATGGGACAGAGATCTGAGCTCACCACTCTCCAGGCCATTTCCAGATTTCTCTCTGAGCTCACGTGGCTGGGAGTAGGGGCGGGGGAGTGATGAACTGACGGGTGACACCTATTCTTTTCTCCCTCTGCTTCTGGGGGCACTCCTGGCCGCCTTCTGCCCATTCTGTAGATGGGGCAGCTGAGGCTGGGGGACGCCAGCCTGGGGACCATCCTCAACTGCTGTCCCCACAGCTCAGAGCACGGCTGTGCCTGGCACTCAAGCTGTCAGGCTGGAGTGACAGGTGGCGCCTGGTTTCAGCATCTCCCAAGCCAACATCAGTCCCTTCTCTGGGTAGCCAACACTCCACTCAGCCCGGGAGCCCTGATGGAACATCCTGTCTGAAGACACACTGAGGCTGTCAGAGATCGGATAGGGCCACCCAGAGAGAGGAGCAGCCATCACCAGGGAAACCACCACCAGAATTTAGACCCCTGCGCAAGTCGTTGTATCCTCCAAGAGAGAGAGGCCCAGAGAGGGTGCATGACTTGCCCAAGGTCACACAGTCAATCACTCCTCTGGAACCGGGTTTCTCACACAGGTTTCAAGGATAGAGACTAAGGTTACATTCAACAAGCCTGCCAAGAGAGTCGCCTCCCCCCGCTCCCTTGAGCGCACTGCTGGGGCTTGTTGCCAGATTCTGTACCAAAGTAGGAACAGCCTTGTGCAACCCCAGAGGCCTCCAGGGCCCAGCTCCCTGGTTACACAACCCCTTGGGACCTTCTCCCAGACAACCCGGAGGGCCCCCAGGGGGCTGGGCCTGACACCAGGGGCAGGAAGGATGATATGTGTTTGGACTGGGAGGGGGGTCTGTCCCCTGGTGGCTGCAGCTCCAGCTGATTCATACAAGGGTGTTTCCCACCACCACCTGTTGCACCGCCTGCATCTCCACCCTGACAGATCCATCCTTTTGCCTCCGGCTGCTTGTCTGGCTCCTGGAGTCTCCTCTGGTACCATACATTCATCATCACTTTTATTTGATAATCACTGGTGCCTACTCAGTACCAGGCCCTGGGCCGGTTCCCTGGAACTCAGAAAGATGGACAAGAGCCGTGCCAAATGGGTTTCAGAGTCTAGTTAAGGCAAAGGCAAGTACATATCATGGGAATAGCAGCCAGACTCTCAGATGCAGATATAGATCTGGATTCCAGCTTGGCCCTTTGCTGACTGTGTGACCATGGGCTAGCCCCTTAACCTCTCTGAGCCTCAGATTCCTATTCTGCAAAATGGGAATAAGAATAGTCCCTACCTGAAAGGATTATTATTGTGAGGATTGAATGAGATAATGTAGGTAAAATCACAGAGAATATTACTTTGCACATAGTACTCATGTTCAAGTAGGAAAAAGATTTAAATACCTCATAGGAGAGGTACAGGTTGCTTGACCAGATGTTATAGACAGTGTGCGCCAGGGGCCTCTGAGTGGGAGGACTTCCTGGAGGCGGAGTTCTCCAAGTCTGTATGGTTTGAGGAACACTTCTGGCTGGAGGCAACCCAGGCAGGCCTGAGTGGAAGAGGAGGTGGTGACAGAAGCCGGGAGAGGCAGGGAGGGAAAGGGAGGCCTCTTGGGTCTCACCAGGCATGACTGGGCCTCCAGCTGTCACCTTTTAGCAGCCAGGCCCCAGGGGACCCAGAGCCACACTGCAAGACCAGCCTCATTAATCATGGGCCCTCAGAGACCAGAGGTGAAGCCGGCTGGGCAGGGGCTGACGCAGGCCCTTCCCAACAGTCTGTCTGGGCTCCCTCCTTCCAGCCAGCAGGCATCAGCCCACTTTATACATAGCCAAGGTGAGGCTCAGAGAGTGGAGAGCCACCTGCCCAAGCTAGGAAGACGTGGATCAGAGATTCAGATCCAGGTGGCCTGCAGCGCCCACCCTGCATCAGGCCTGATTGCCCCAGCACCTTGGACAGCGCCACCCATGGCTGGACCACTCCTGTGGGGAGTGGGGGTGAGAGATGCTGGGTCACGTCCTCCTCATAACATCTTCTCTCCCCTTTCATGTACCCTGCCCCTGCTGCTCCCCTCTCTATCCTTTCCTGCTCTTTCCCAACCTCCCCGCACCCCGCATCCTCATCAGTCCAAGGGAGCTGTAGAGTCTGACCTAGAGATGAGGGAGGTGGTGGAAGCTGTGATGGGGAAGTGTGGGGGCTGGAATAGGAGAGGTGATAGGGAGGGTGATGAGAGTCATGGGGGTGGGGAGGAGACAGGGAGGTGATGGGGCTATGATTGGAGCTATTAATGGTGGGGTGGGGTGGGGAGGGTGTGATAAAGGGGACTGTGATGGGGAGGGTCATAGCAGCGGTCATGGAGGGAGAGCAATAGGAGTGGTGTGCAGACTGTGATGGAGGGTGGTGAAGAAGGTGATGAGGAGTGAAGGGGGAGGCATAAGGGTTCTAAAGAGGGGGTGATGGAAGACGTGATGAGAGGGCAATGAGGAGGGGCCAGGATGGGGAGGTGGTGACTGGTCACACGGGAGCTGCCCATTCAGGCTACAGGCAGTGGGATCCTTAGCTCCCTCCCCATGGTATGGAGGGTGCCTGGGGCCCTCCAAGGTGCCCCACCCCCATATCTGTGTCTCTCTGGGCCTCCCTCTCACTCCTATCACACCCAGCGGTAGCCACTCCAGGACAACCTCCAGGTCCCAAGACAGTCGTCACCACTCCCCTACCCCCACAATGAACCCACTCAGGCTCCCAGTCAATGCAGGTACCCTACCAACCCCCAGCTACCCTTGACTGATACCAGGTGAGAGCATGGGGCCCCTGATCTGGAAGTGGCTGCCCCTGGGAGCCTTGTTGGTGAGGTCCAGGCTCTAAATTCCCTTCTTCGCAGCTCTTTGGTAATTGTGGGGATGTGGTAAGGATGGGAAGGGGTGCTGACTTCTGACTTTGAGGAACCACACTATCTGCATGAGTCTCGGGTTCCTCCTGTGTAATATGGGCCCAACAACAGTCCCCACCTCATGAGATTCTGATCAGTATTAGTTTGTTCATTCAGCAGGGATTTAATGAGCACCTACTATGGGCCACTGTCCCCGGCAGTAAGGAGGCAGCAGTGAGCAGGACACACACAAATCGCTGCCCTCAGAGCCCTTCTATTTTTGTAGGAGTGATGGGCCTGGTACAGGAGGCCAGGCACTGAAGAGGTCGGGATGTGGGGGTGTCCTTGATTTGGGGGCCGCAGGAGCAGCCAGGCTGGAGGCTGAGTCTCCCCCAGGTCCTGTGTCGCTACCTCCTGGCTCTGCCACTCCAGCCAAGTGCCTCTCTCTGGGCTCCTCCCGTTATCCCTCTGGAGCTGCTCCAGGCTGCCGCTTCCACCTGTCCGGACGGTAGTGGCAGGCGGGCGATGGGCGATGGGAGGAAGTCTGGCACCGGGCCCTAGAGCTGAATGCCCTGAAATGCAGAACAAAGGAGGCGGCGCTGGCGGCCAGGACAGTCCTGCCAGCAGCCTCAGCGTAGCCACTTCTTCTGCTGATGACAAGCTGAGCCCCACCGCCACAGACCTTTGCCACCTCTCCCTCCAACTGACTGCAAGCAGAGCACACCGGGGAACGCATAGGGTTCACCCGAAATGGCCCCGATATGGAGCCCTCCCCAGGTTCCTCTCTTCTAGGGAACAAAGGTTCATTTATACCAAGGTGTTAGTCACCTGGGACCGTGAAAATACGAGTCAAGGAGCCAGGGGTCAAGATCTACCTCTATGTTGTAGGTAATTTGAACCAAGTCCCTTTCTCTTTGGGGGGCCCAATTTCCCCATCTAGAAAAGAGGCTGAGAATTCGGATGCTTCCAGGGCTGGGGCAGCCAACAGAAGTGTGTGCAGTGGCTGAGAAGGCAATGATGTTCAACTGTTGTTCTTTAGTGCCTGGTACACAGTAGGTGCTCAATAAGTACTTGAAAACATGAATAGGGTGATTGTGACTCAGCTTCTGCTAACCGTTGCCGAGAAAGCCAGTCTTTGTCACTGCCTCTTTGGATATTTGGGAATTTTTTTTGAAAGCCAGACTTGAGTGAGTCCACTTCATTTTTTTTTTTAATGTTTATTTATTTGGCTGTGCTGGGTCTTGGTTGAGACATGTGGGATCTTTTAGCTGTGGCATTTGAACTCCCAGCCACAGCAGGTAGGACCCAGTTCCCTGATCAGGGATCAAACTCAGGCCCCTGCATTGGGAGAGTGGAGTCTTAGCCAATTTTTAAATGCCTGGTCATTATACTTAGAAGATGTAAATAGTGTGGGGACCAAACAAAGTCGCAGTCACCCTCCACTTGGCAATCTCCAGCCTAGTCATCTGTAGCACTCAGGTGGGCTCACATGTGTGCATCTGGTCATTCACTCACTCATTCCTTCATTCATTTAGCTAGCATTTTCCAGCGCCCACCTCCCTGTGCCCCTGGCTATGGAAGGATGCTAGGGTGGCTGCAACTCACCCAAACTTTGAGAGGCTTCCGGGCCGGAGAGAACATGCCTCAACATTTACAGCTTGTGCTCTGTGCTTTAACGGCAGTTCTGCAGGTACAAGGTGCTGTGTGAGTCCCAGGGAGGGAGTGATTCTGCCTGAGGGTGGCAGAGATTTTAAGAGGATGGTGGTCGAGCTGAACCCTGACACGCGTGTGGGAACCCAGGAGAGAGGGACATGGGCTGGTTTGAGTGGAAGGACATTCCAGACAGAGGCAGCAGCATGGGCAAATACACAGAGGCAGAGCCACGTACTTTGCATTTAGGGAATAACTAGGCGTCTGGTGCAATTAGGGTGTGAGGCGTGTAGACAGCTGGGCTTCGAAGATGAGCTAACACACTTAGACTGATTCATTCTGAAGGGTGCTAGGGAGCTACTGATGGGTGTAGATCAGAGGAGTGATGTGGTCAGACTCAAGTTTACGAAAGATCCTCTGGCCGCCTTGGGCGAGAGTATGCCTTACAGGGTGTGAAGGGTACAGACTGGGACACAGGACAGAGGCTGCTGCACTCGGCTAGGCAAGCAGTCACGGTGGCTTGGACCAGGGTGGTGGCGCTGGAAGTGGGAAGTTCAAATCTGGCTGGGTTGAATCCCAGCTAATAGCTTACATGTATTCTTTGGGGTAAATCACTTCACCTCTCTGGCATTTGTGCAAGGCAATGATAATAGTGGTACCTGTTCTGTAGAGTGTTATGTGGATTAAGCATGAACAGGTAAAACACTTAGCACAGTACCTGGCACACAGTAGGTCTTCTGTCAGGTTGGGGAGGAAGATGTTCAGTTTCACAGATGCGAAAGTAGAGGCTTGGAAGGGTCGGGGCAGTGGCCCAATAGCACTGAGCGCTCCAGGAGATAGAAGACTCTCTGCTCCTCTTTCCTGCCCCCTCATTTCCCTCTCAGCTGCTGCTGCTATGCCAGGGGGAACTGAACCCGAGTGTGTTGGAAGCCATGTGATCGGGAAGCCACTCACACAGCTCATAAAGTGGGCACAGCCAGCTTGCAGCTGCCGGCAGCCTCCGGAGGGAGGACTTTTTGAAACCATTTTAAGGGTGGTAGCCTCTCAAATGCCCCACAGCCCTTCAGCCTCCTCCAGGCAGGGCTGGAGACCCCCTCCCTTCCCCTGCCACAGAGCTTAGGGAGACTGGGCCAGCTTCAAACGTGCAGAAACCGCTAATGGGCCGCGGCTCAGTTGACAAGTCCCCCGGGAGAGTTTGGAGGGAAACAGAACACGGCAGGATTATTGATCACAGGGCAGGAGGGGGAGTTGCCCCGGGTCCACAGACTGCAGTTCGAATCCCAGCCTGGCCACCATCCCTGGGTGGACCTCCAAATCTTCCCAAGGAGCCTCAGTTTCCCCATCTGCCAAATGGGGCTAACTACGGTGCACAAAACCTCTCAGGCTCTTTCAAGGGCTGAGCGGTACACATCAGCTCTTAGCACAGTAGCTGGCGTTCAATAAAGCAGGATGGCTCTTGCTGTCGATGTCAGGGAGTTGGCTAGCCACTCAGATAATCAGTTGAGGCATCAGGGAGACGGCTGCTATTCCAGAAGGCCATATAACAGCTTGGGTCTGAACGTCAGCTGTGTCCCTTACTTGCTGTGTAAACCTCCATGCCTCAGTCTCCTCCCCTGGAACACAGGCCAGTAAGAGCAGAGCAGTGAAGGGAATAGCTGCTGCTGCTGCTGCTGCTGCTGCTAAGTCGCTTCAGTTGTGTCCGACTCTCTGCGACCCCATAGAAGGCAGCCCGCCAGGCTCCCCCGTCCCTGGGATTCTCCAGGCAAGAACACTGGAGTGGGTTGCCATTTCCTTCTCCAATGCATGAAAGTGAAAAGTGAAAGTGAAGTCGCTCAGTCATGTCCAACTCTTAGTGACCCCATGGACTGCAGCCCACCAGGCTCCTCCATCCATGCGATTTTCCAGGCAAGAATACTGGAGTGGGAGGGGATAGCTGGAGTCGAGCAACCCAGGGTGGGTTCCGACCAGATCACTTCCTTGCAGATGACCTCAGGGGTTCCTAACTCTCTCTGTGCCCCTGTTTCCTCACCTCTAAAACAGGATGGTGAATTTCCTGGTGGTCCAGTGGTTAGGACTTGCAACTTTCATTAGCCCGGGTTCAATCCCTGGTCAGGGAACTGAGATCCTGCAAGCCGTGGAGCTCGGCCAAAACAAAATTCTTTTGTAAATAAATAAAATTAACTGGGATGGTAATATCCCTACCTCATAGGGCCATTGTGAGTATTAAATGATTTATGAGCCTGGCCACAAAAGTGTGTTCTCCGAGCGTGACTGTGACTTCTGGGTTGGTGGAGGATTCAGTGAACTATCTCATCAGGCCCAGCATCCACTGGGTGTTGAACTCATGCTTAACCCGCTGCCCCCCACCCGCCCCACTCCATCACAGACCTCAGGCGGCAGTGGGACTCCCCCCCCACCTGACAGGATGTCCCATGACTGCCTCCCACAGGCCCCCACTTCCCGTCAGGGTCTGGGTGCCCCTAAACTGAGGTCACTTCCCTCCGGGAAGCTACCCCCAGAGGGAGGGAGGGGTTCATTGCTGGGCCTTGGGACTGGCCCAGCCCATGGTAGAACCCTTTGAAGGCCAGAGAGGCAGACAGGAGGGCTCAGAACCTTCCCCCCAGCTCTCTAAAGAGTCAGCTTTTTTTAAAAGCCAAAATCTGGGGGCTTAGACACCCACACACCCCACCTTCAGGCAGGGGGTTCAGATCGGGACCACATTCTCCAGGCAGAAACCTCTCACCATGGCGAAACAACTGAGCGCAAACTGAGGTAGTGAGTTCCCGTCGCCGGAGCCATCCTAAGCTGGACTATCCGTTGGCTGAGTTAAACCTGTCTTAGAACCAATCTAACCTGGCTTTTCCTTTACTCCGTGAATAAGGCATCATTCCCCAAGTCTCCCAAGATTTCACTTCTCGGGATCTCAGTTGTATTCTGTAAAACAGGAACAATTCTAGTTCTTCCTGGGAAGGAACCATATGGGGATCAAATGAGTTAGTGCAAGGAAGGTGTTGAACTCAGCCTCTGGCACACAGTGGGGACTCAGTCAGCATCCACTTTATTGTTATGGCCGTAGCTGCTGGCTACAGCCGCTGCCTCCCCTCTCTGCTCCTCCCTGTCTCTTGGCCTGGCTCCCCGGTTCTCCCTGACTGTCCATGACTGCCTCTGTCTCTAGGCTTCAGGGTCCTGTTTCTTTACATCTCTTTGCCCCCGGCCCTTCTGTGTCTACCTCAGCACGCCCCATTTTGATCTCGGCCCTCGGTGCATGTGCGTCTCTCCCAGCCTCTCTCAACCTCTCTCTCGCTTCCTCCCGTGTCTCCATCTCTCTATGGTTATCTCTGTCCCAGGCACGAACTGGTCACTGGCTGCAGTGACCACAGCCGCCCCCACACCCTGTCTCCGGGGGCCCAGCTCCTACAATCCTCCAGCTGACATTTGGCCAAAGCCCCTTTCCTCTCAGTTCAGCTGGAACAAGATTGGAATTTTTCAACCAAACATTCCTGAGAAACGAAGGAGGGGGTGTGGGGGGACGGGGAACAAAAGCAGACACAGAAACCAGCCCAGAAATAGTACGTGCTTGACACAGGTTCCTCACCGCCATGGGGACACAGACCCTGATGACCGGCACAGCTGGGTGCCCAGGAGGCTGGAGAAGGGGGAGTGGGCCCAGCAGAGCTGGTGGGTGTTAGAAAGATCAGCCGTGCATCCAGCCCACTTGTCTGAGGCCCTTCCCGTCTCCCAGGCTGAAGAACCTCCAGCCTCTCATCTTAGACCCATTGTTCTGGCCTAAAATCTAGGCCAAGGCCACTGGGGAGGAGAAAGAGTGTTTCCGCGGTTGCTCCCTTGCACATCTCAAGATCGTGGCCCAGGCAAGTCCCCAGGGAACCAGCTGGCGCCCCCTGCCCCTCGGCCTGGTCCAAGGCCAGTGGGAGCTGGGGAGGTAGATGGACGGGCAGGCAGCACTGGGCGCTGCGGGGTGTGGGGCCGGGCGGGGTGAACGGCAGCTGCCCTAATTACTCCAGCTCGCCAGGTTCTGATCTCGTTTGAAAAGGACTCCAGGGACGCAGCCTTTAATAACTACCAGTAAACAGGCAAGAAAATCGATACCTGGTAAATAGAGCCCTGGAGAGAGGGATGCCTGGGCTGGCTGGTCCTGGCCTGGCTGGGAGAAGCTCCCAGAGTCCTTTGTTGCAGAGCTGGCCAACGCCGACCTTCGGAACCCTGTCCCCGCCTTTCCCGGGCCCGGGCCCCGTGTGCACTTTGGCCCCTGCCCTGCACGTCCACACTCCCTCCCCTTCAAGACCAGCCCCTCCCCTTTCCCGCTCCCTCTGAGCCCTGACCTGTGCCAAGTAGGCTGCTTGTTTCAGTTGCAGATGCGTCCTTTGACATGCCTTATGCCTNGGGCCCCGTGTGCACTTTGGCCCCTGCCCTGCACGTCCACACTCCCTCCCCTTCAAGACCAGCCCCTCCCCTTTCCCGCTCCCTCTGAGCCCTGACCTGTGCCAAGTAGGCTGCTTGTTTCAGTTGCAGATGCGTCCTTTGACATGCCTTATGCCTAGTGCTGCGAACAAAAATACAGATGTGACCAAATCCTTGTCCTCCTGAAAGTCATCAACCAGTGAGAGAGATTAAGCACAAAAACAAATAGCTTATTGACAGTGCAAGGATAGACACACAGTAAAAAGCAGCATGTGCTAGCTGTAACAGCAGAAAAGCACTTCCTGGAGGAGGTGGGCGTGTAGAGGGTTTTGTTGGGTGAACAAGAGTTTACCAAGTGACTGAGGGGTGGGAAAGGGCAAATGTGGTAATGTAAATAATAATAGCAGCATCTTAGCTAATATTCATCAAGTACTTACTGTAGCCAAACTCTCTGCCAAGCACCTATGGTATGCATTATCTTGTTTTGTCCCACAGTAACTCCTTGCGGGGTAGGTATTAATACCCCCATTTGACAGATGAGGACACTGAGGCTAAATGTGGAGCCAGAATTTGCACATGGCTTGTGAGACTTCTGAGTTGTTTCTCTCAACCACTTAACTCTGCATCTTCTGCCCCTGATCCCGCCCTACCCAACTCAAGACCTGGCACACGGAGGTGCTTAAATATGGCAAGTTTCCACCCATTCCCTTCCCTTCCCATCCAGGGGTTATACCTTCCAAGTAACACAGTGCTTTAACCCTTACCAAGGAGGCCCATCAGACCTGAAGATCATCTGTCATGAACCCTCATTTTATAGATGGGGAAACTGAGGCTCTGAGAGGGGAAGACCAGGCCTCAGGAGCAGAGCCAGAGCAGGATCCCAGATTTTCCCTCTAACTAATCCCCTCACAGGCCTGCCCATTGTCAAGGAAAAAAAATCAATTTTCGAACACTCAATTAAAATGATAAAGCAGACAGGAGAAAGAGGCTGCCCTGGAGGCCCAGGGGGNCAACAGACTGGTTCCAAATAGGAAAAGGAGTACGTCAAGGCTGTATATTGTCACCCTGCTTATTTAACTTATATGCAGAGTACATCATGAGAAACGCTGGGCTAGATGAAGAGTGGTGTCATCTGCATATCTGAGGTTATTGGTATTTATCCCAGCAATCTTGATTCCAGCTTGTGCTTCATCCAGCCCAGCGTTTCTCATGACATACTCTGCATATAAGTTAAATAAGCAGGGTGACAATATACAGCCATGACATACTCCTTTTCCAAAATTATATCTCTGTAAAGCTTACTAAATAAAATCACAGTTAAGTGACAAGGATTTTAGGATATTTCAATTCAGTTTCTCTTTTCTTAGTTTCTACCTCTAATCCATAAATCCATTTCTGTATTTTAAGACCCTTGACTTCCCTGTTGGCTCAGATGGTAAAGCATCTGCCTGTAATATGGGAGACCCAGGTTGGATCCCTGGGTTGGGAAGATCTCCTGGAGAAGGAAATGGCAACCCACTCCAGCATTCCTGCCTAGAGAATCCAGGGATGGATGAGCCTAACAGGCTACAGTCCACGGGGTCACAAAGAGTCGGACACGACTGAGTGACTTCACTTCACTTTTTATGGTTCTTACTCTAAAACATTTGAAAACAGACTAATTTTATAATCTTGTTTCAGATATAATCATGACTGCCTATGGGTTTTTATCTGAGTACATACTCTAAAATGAGACTTTTCTTAAATGATCAAAGTAAAATCCCTGTTTTACACCACATTCTATTAGCAAAAACGTAGACTCTACAAAATGAGTAGCCATATATAAAGGAAGATTTTACTGAAGATTAAACTTCTGAAATTGTATTGTATTTTGCAGTGTAGTATTTTATTAACCTGGGGAAAGAGGACACTTTGCACATCTTTTAGCATCCATCATTATTGAATTAGACTATTTGAAAAATAAAATTCTCATGGTAAACTGCTGAATTGGACCATTCTGAAAGTCTTCTAATCATTTTTATGGTTTGTTCTTAATAGTTGTACATTACTGCCTTATGTTCCCTTGGTTCATGTACATATCAATTCATAATTCATTACAATAACCTCTCAACTGTCCTCCATATTTCTGGCTCTTTTCTTTATTGTCACCCCAAACCCAGTCGACCTATACCCAACTTATAAATTAATCCTCATAAACACTGCATTCACCTTCCAGCTTGTTAAAATGAAATCAAAGTACTTTTAAAAAAATTAATTTAACACTTTTGGGAGACATTCAAAGATCTCCAGGTTGATACTAGCTTGCCCAATAGAAACTACTTTTATGGAGCCAAGCATTCATAATGTATTTTCTCTAATCGTTATAGTACACTTGGTTATCCCAGTTTTACAACTGAAGAAACTGAGGCCTAGAGAATTTAACTGATTTTCCAAAATGATATAGCTAGTGAGTCATCTGTTCTTAGACCCAAGTGTGTCTGAATGTCATAAAATATTTCATGAAAAATAACTTCCAAGTTCACATAAATTTGGAAAATAATCTATAAGATATCCATCTTCCAAAATCAAAGTTTTTATTAGTATATTCACATGCCTCTTTTCATGGTTTCACTGGGAATTTTTTCCTTTGATGGGCCACAGTTGTGCTTCAATATCTTCTCTTTCCACTGCAATGGGTACATGCACTACTCAGGTTTTTCAAATAGAGTACCACATAGCATGGTTACTTCAAGACTAGCAAATGACCTAGGCGTGGCCAATTCAAATCTTTCATAGGCATTAAAAAAGTTACATTTATAGAGACATTTTTAAATGTGTATGCATGCTAAGGTCACTTCAGTCATGTCCAGCTCTGTGTGACCATACAGACTGTAGCCTGCCAAGCTCCTCTGTCCATGGGATTCTCCAGGCAGAAATACTGAAGTGGGTTGCCATGCACTCCTCTAGGGGATCTTCTTGACCCAGGGATCGAACCCTCATCTCCTACCTCTCCTCCATTGGCAGGTGGGTAATTTACCACTAGCACCACCTGGGAAGCCCCTTAAATGTGTACAGAATAAAGCAAATAAAGCTAAAGGATATAGAAAGTAAGTAACTGAAAACTCTAGGTCCAAATATGGGTAAAGTAAACTTGACCTTTGAATTTCACAGACAGAAATGACAATGAATTTTCTTTTGGACTAAGAAAATTTGAATTGAGCTTCTATACTTGCAATCAAAAGTAGTCCTGACATAAACTGTAAGATTTATATACCACCCAATGTACTTTGGCAAAAACTGCAGTCTATGCTAAAAAAATAACACTTTTAATTTTCTTTATAACATTGTAGACTTCAATAAGCATTTTTTTCTGGACTGTGTGGTTTCATTTCTCTGATGTGATACATGTTTAACTACATGTCAAGAAGCTGCTAGGTTTTTTCTTTGTATCATTATATTTGCCTATGAGCTTGATTCATATTATATTCAGTTAGTTACTACAACCTTATCTTAGATTCTCAAGAAGCTTACTCCCTCGATGGGGATTCTTGAGCCAGTAACTAAGTTATTATTTTCAGATGAAACATTTAAGGAAATGAGAAAGACAGAAGAGGGGAAGAAACCTACAGTATGTACCTGCAGATGAAATCTACCCTCAGCCTAATCTGATGAGGAGTTCTAAACAGAGGAAGATCCACAGGGCCATTTTATCCTAAAGCAAGCTGTCTCCTACACTCTAAGGGGAATTCTAGAGAGAGGAGTTTACCTCAACTGTTAGTAGCCAACACTCAGAGGACCTGGGGGATAGGTGATCTCAGATCAGGAAAGGGGATCATAGCAAGGCAACTACAGTCTACTACAACCACCAACTGCCTCCTAATCTGCACAGTATAATCCAGAAAGAACTCAAGTGTTATAATCAGACTGAATTTTTTTTTTAAGTTAAATTCCAGTTCTTGAATTTCTGGGTTAACTTGAAAAGTTAGCTCTCATCTACTGGCCTAGGAAACTCCCTTTGTCATGACTTCGCTGTTCTTGTTCAATCCCTAAATCTTGTCCAAATCTTTGCGACCCCATTGACTGCAGCATGCCAGGCTTCTCTGTCCTTCACTATCTCCAGGAGCTTGCTCAAACTCACGTCCATTGAGTCAAGGATGCCATCCCACCATCTCATCCTCTCTTGTCCCCTTCTCCTCTTGCCCTGAATCTTTCCCAGCATCAAAGTCTTTTCCAATGAATCAGCTCTTTGTATCAGGTGGCCAAAGTATTGAAGCTTCAGCATCAATCCTTCCAATGAATGTTCAGGACTGATTTCCTTTAGGATTGACTGGTTTGATCTCCTTGCTGTCCAAGGGACTCTCAAGTCTTATTAGTACCACAATTAGAAAGCATCTATTCTTCAGTGATCAGCATTCTTTATGGTCCAACTCTTACATCCATACATGANTGAATGTTCAGGACTGATTTCCTTTAGGATTGACTGGTTTGATCTCCTTGCTGTCCAAGGGACTCTCAAGTCTTATTAGTACCACAATTAGAAAGCATCCATTCTTCAGTGATCAGCATTCTTTATGGTCCAACTCTTACATCCATACATGACTACTGGAAAAACCATAGCTTTGACTATACGAACCTTTGTCAGCAAAGTGATGCCTCTGCCTTTTAATATGCTGTCTAGGTTTGTCATAGCTTTCCTTCCAAAGGGCAAGCATCTTCTAATTTCATGCTGCAGTTATAATCTGCAGTGATTTTGGAGACCAAGAAAATAAAATCTCCTTCTATTTGTCATGAAATGATGAGACCAGATGCCATGATCTTAGTTTTTTGAATGTTGAGTTTTAAGCCAGCTTTTCACTCTCCTCTTTCACTTTCATCAAGAGGCTCTTTAGTTTCTCTTCACTTCCTGCCATTAGCATGGTATCAAAGTTGTCATGACTAGAAGTAATGTATTTGAACCTTTTTCATATGATAGCTGCTCAACAGCTAGTAATTGTTAATATGTACATTTAAGAGCAAGCACTTGGTGCCTTTTTCTAATCTCTACCAATTCAGAGAAAATTTGATATATAAAAATAATTTTAAATAATTTAAAATTTGTTAATCTCTTCACTTCCTGCCATTAGCATGGTATCAAAGTTGTCATGACTAGAAGTAATGTATTTGAACCTTTTTCATATGATAGCTGCTCAACAGCTAGTAATTGTTAATATGTACATTTAAGAGCAAGCACTTGGTGCCTTTTTCTAATCTCTACCAATTCAGAGAAAATTTGATATATAAAAATAATTTTAAATAATTTAAAATTTGTTACAACTTCTTTCCCCCAAAAGGTCAGTTGAGGTCATACACATAATAAATGTCAAACTACCTTACAATCTTCATTCTTACATTCTGTCCTAACTCAAACCACAAGCAGCTTCCCCTCAAGTTTTAATCATTCTTTCTTCTACAATAATCCAAGCTACCTCCCAGAAATGGCCAAAATGGCCTTACTTGGCCATTTTGAATTTTTCCTTTTGTATTCATTTTCAAGATCTACCATAACAGATTCCCACAAGCTGTGTGGCTTAAAATGTATTCTCTCACAATTCTGGAGTCTAGAAATCTGATATAAGATGGCTGTCTTCTGCATTTCTTCTCATGGTCTTCCCTGTGAGATGTCTGTATTCTCATCTCCTCTTATAAGGACACCATTCATGTCAGATTAGGGACCACCCTTATTATCTCATTTTAACTTAATTGCCTTCTTAAAGTCCCTGTCTCCAAACAGGGTCACATTCTGTGGTACCAGTGTTAGGACTTCAGCATCTGAATGGGGGAGGGTACACAAGTTCGGCCTTAATACATTCACTTGTCTTGTAGCTAACATTTACCAGGCACACCAGTTCTTCCCAGTGTAAACCCTGCTGGCCTTTCTGGTTTCCTGATACTGCTTGTTACTCTTCACGGTATGTGTCCAGAAGCTACTCTGGCAAAGTACTCTGTTGGGTACTTTTTGGGCAGGTAAGAGTAATATGAATGGTCAGGAATTACCCTTTATTTCTATCACAGTTTATTTTAAAAATTAGTTAGAAACAAATCTTACAAACATCTCACTGAGATTCATTATTGATAGTAATAATGTTACAGCAGGCAGTGGTCATTTTACCAGAGATGTGAGGGAAAGCTGAAAGAAAACTTACTTTGTGAACCTGAGATTATTAGTTGAAGATAATATGATGACTTCACTTTCTCCTCAGTCAAGGTTTTGGTTTTATTTAATTTCAAATTCAGAGTAGAAAACAGACTGAACTCTTAGAGAGATGGTATTTACTTTATAAATGTAGAGCTCTTGCAAACAGATATGGTTACTAGAAAGAAAATTACTAGATCAAGATTCTGTTTGCCTATACATCATACATATCACATCACAGTTTTAGAGAGCTTAGTGTTGTTTGCCTGTAACTGCTGCCTGAAGGCAGTGCCAGGGCTGGACAGACACAGGTCAAAGAGAAAAAGGCTGACACCTTTGTAGTAGCAGAGTCAGCTGGTGGGCTGCCTACCAGGCAAAAGGAGTCACTTGTCTACTGGAATCATGCATCCCCCAACTCAGAGGACTGGAAATCACAGTTGAAATAGCCTTAGGTTCAAAGTCAAGAGCCAGATAATGAGGTGATGGGAGGTAGAGGCTATAACCTTACAAATTATTTAAAACAGAGAGAAACTTAAGACCAGTTAAGATTTTTATTTAACTCTCAGTTCTATAAAGCACATATTCATATTTTCTTATTATTTAATACATAATTTTCCAAGATCTGCCTGATTATTGATAAATAACCCAAAGCTTTCCATTCCTTTCTTTTGTTCCAGTATGAATTTTTAAAAACGAGCTCAACAGCTCAGAACCTTCAGAGTCATCATTAACTTACCAGTCTTTATTTATTAATGTTCCTTCCTGACATCTTGTGCTCCCTTCTCTCTCAAGTATTTGTAAAATTCTATTCTCTTCAAACCCTTTGGCTACCATGAATTATTTCTGTCTTTTCCTTGTACTGAAGACTACAAATAATGTAACATATCTTTAAGTTTCTTATTTTCCTTTCTCCTATTTTGAATATCAGCTTTTATTAAAACAGAACCACAATCAGATTTTTATAATGCCTAATAGTACAATTTGTGATATTTTCAGACAACCTGGAAATATGGACACATAAGACCTATGTAATTTATGATGGATATATCTCCATATATTTATACATAATGGTACATTCACACATTGGTGACATTATATACTAATACTAGCAATATGCTAGTAATATTTGACAGAGTATTTAAGACAGATCCTATGTCAATTTTAAAGTTTACTTTCTGTAGTAATTAATCACAGAATGTAGGAACTAATCATTATATTTAGTTGGCAACTAAATGTAACATGGCATTCTGAAAGACTATAGAAAAAGGACATTAGAGAAAAACTAGTGAAATCTGAGTAAGCACAGCATTCAGTTAACAGAAATGTACAGTGTTGGTTCCTTAGTGATAAACATACCATAGTAACATAAGTTGTCAACAATAAGATCTGGGCAAGGGATAAATGGGAACCTCTGCATTATATTTGCTACTTTTCTGTAAGTCTAAAGTTATTTTAAAATAAAAATTTGTATTAAAAAAGAAAAATACACATATATTTTCTGGAGTGGTGGTGTGTGCCACCTAGATTCCCCTTCTAGCCTAAAGCACACCCTCCTCCAGCTGCTGGGCGGGTTGGCTACTGACAGCTTAGCTGTTTCCATCTCAGGTAATTGTTCTCAGCTGAGAGGAATATACTTGTCCAAGGTCACATCTCCTCCTGAAGGTCAGCATGCAGGCAACACCTGGTTGATCCTGGGACATTAATAGCTGGTGCCCTTGCTCCAAGTTAGAGCAAACTAAAATACTGTTCTTTCAGCCTAGAGCTCCCCAAGGATAGACTGAGACTTATGGGTTTACATCACAGTTCAGTTCTTCTCTATTTAATCTTGTTTTCCTTTACTCTTCCACAGATGTTGACCCTGAGGGTAGTCCCTTATAAATTTTTAGCATAAAAATTTTTGCTTCCTAATCTATTTTGCAGGCAAACCACCATAAAACTCTTGTTACCAGGAGTGCTCCAAGGAAGCAGGCTCTAAAACAAAATGTTAGAATCGGATCACCGAACAACCAGGTACACAATGCTACCCCCATTGGCTGCAGGCAGTTGAAATGCAACGTTAAGAAGCTCTGTCAATAGTTAATGTCTTTTTTTGGTGAGATAAGACATATACACTGGCAGTTATAATATTTAAGTTCCTTGGAAGAGCAAGTTATGAGAACAATCCTACCTTGACAACTCTTACTACGTGCTGTTTTGTACTGGAGGAAGACACTAAAAAGTAAGTGACTAATCACTGAATAAAA
Organism: Oreotragus oreotragus; assembly: GCA_006410675.1. Classification (NCBI taxonomy): domain Eukaryota; kingdom Metazoa; phylum Chordata; class Mammalia; order Artiodactyla; family Bovidae; genus Oreotragus; species Oreotragus oreotragus. Next base: position 497,308 of record SJYX01002676.1, on the reverse strand, counting down.
GTGGGCGTCTAAGGCAGAAGTCCTCTTTGGTAGTATAAAACGACGCTCGTTTCCTATAACCACAGGCCAGTAAAGGTAAGGAAGAAACCCACGGCTTAATTATGAAAGGTAGAGTTCTAGGGAGGAGAGGAAAAAGAAATCTAATAAATTAGACCAGCAATTCAGTGTAATTCAATGTAAGTAGCAAAGTTCAGGAACAGATAACTCTTAGCCCCAACTATGCACCCCATGTTTACTATACGGAGCATGCTTGGGACAGAGGGAGTAAGACTTGGCTTGAGGAGAGTCCACTGAACTCTGTCTGGACCTGCCAAAGTGGCCCACTCCTTACTGTTAAAAGGTAGAGCTACTAAAGCTACAGCAGAAGCTCTGGTTTTCAAGACATGTGTACCCTTTCACACTTCCCCTCATGGCCAACCACTATTAACAAAGCTACGTCACAACATGCTTGAGGATTGGGGAAGTACTGGGCATTCTCCTAAGAAACAAAGTATTATGCTTTGGCAGGGATCTCAGCAATCAATATTAACTATCCTGCTCTTGAAGCATGGAGAAAGCAATGGTCCACCCTAAGTTAAACAGAAATACCTGTGGTAGACACTGAAAGGATCGAAATACTCGGAAACAGACATGTTAGAGTACATATGCTGTGTAAGGCTGGAAAACCCACTGGTGATGCAAGAACCTGAAGAACCAGAATGGTACAGAATGCAGTAGTGAGAGGAACACAAGCATTACTATAAGCCACAAAGGTTGTTGACCCTCGTAAAAGGCACGATGGTATATTGTCATAGAATTAAGCTCACTGATAGTAACATGGATTGTTCACTCCCTCTCCCTCATACCAGAGACCAGATGGAAGTATTTAACCAGTGAAGCAAAGAGAATCACCATTATCTTAATAAGAGATAAAGTTGGCGTAGAAGCCAAGAAGGTACGGATGCAAGAAGGTATGCAAAGAGGTATGGATATAGTTAATATTCAGTGTCCCTAGGATCAAAGTTGGACAGGCAATGAGGTCATTGTTCAGTTTATATAATAGATGGGGAAAGAGTGGAGAGGGAGGGGGAGTTGAGGAGATAGAGGGGAAGAGAGGGTCCAGATAACCATGGCATTTAGCACTGCTGCACTCATGTCTCTTTCACCTTTGGCACATGTGGGTAGAGTGCAGTCTCTATCACCAGGTGACAGAGGAGAGAAAGTAGCAAGCTTTGTTCAAAAACTATGGTTAAACCATAATCAAAGCTATGGCTTTTCCAATAGTCATGTATGGATGTATGAGTTGGAGTATAAAGAAAGCTGAGCGCCAAAGAACTGATGCTTTTGAACTGTGATGCTGAAGACTCTTGAAGAGTCCCTTGGACTGCAAGAAGATCAAACCAGTCATTCCTCAAGGAAATCAGTCTTGAATATTCATTGGAAGGACTGAAGTTCCAATATTTTGGCCACCTGATGCAAAGAATTGACTCACTGGAAAAGACCTGATGCTGGGAAAGGTTGAAGGCAAGGAGGAGGAGATGACAGAGGATGAGATGGTTAGATGGCATCATGACTCGGTGGACATGAGTCTGAGTGAACTCCGGGAGTTGGTGATGGACAGGGAAGCCTGGCGAGCTGCAGTCCATGGGGTCACAAAGAGTTGGACACAACGGAGCTACTGAACTGAACCAAGGATGGTTCCACATGTGGAAAGCGCTCATGCGCTCAGTTGTTTCCGACTCTTCGTGATCCTGTGGACTGTAGCCCATCAGCTTCCTCTGTCCATAGAATTTTCCAGGCAAGCATACTGGAGTGGCTGCCATTTCCTTCTCCAGGGGATCTTTCCAACTCGGGGACTGAACCAGTGTCTCTTGTATCTCCTGTATTGTCAGGCAGATTCTTTTACCACTAGCACCACCTGGGAAGCCCCCCAAAACAGAAGGGTTTTGTTTGTTTTTGGTGTGTCGCTACACCACAGGGCATGTGGGATCTGAGTTCCCTGACCGGGACTAGAAACCTAGCCCCCTGCACTGGAAGGCAGAGTTTTAATCACTGGCCCACCTGGGAAGTCCCCGCACGTGGAGGCAGGCTAAAAGGACCTGCTGCTGTACTTCTGCCACACCGAAGAGAGCAGTGAGGGGAGCTCTCCTATTGAACAAAGCTTCAGGCAGTATGCTTAGTTGTTATCTTATGAGGGGACCCAAGAACACTTAGGACAAACACAGTAACAAAAGACTTGGGGTTTGGACTGCAAGGAGATCCAACCAGTCCATTCTGAAGGAGATCAGCCCTGGGATTTCTTTGGAAGGAATGATGCTGAAGCTGAAACTCCAGTACTTTGGCCACCTCATGCGAAGAGTTGACTCATTGGAAAAGACCCTGATGCTGGGAGGGATTGGGGGCAGGAGTAGAAGGGGACGACTGAGGATGAGATGGCTGGATGGCATCACGGACTCGATGGACGTGAGTCTGAGTAAACTCCGGGAGATGGTGATGGGTAGGGAGGCCTGGCGTGCTGTGATTCATGGGGTCGCAAAGAGTCGGACACGACTGAGCAACTGAACTGAACTAGAAAGAGAAAAACCTGAAGACCATGGATAAGGAGGTGAAAGGATTAAGCATGTGGAAGGCGCCATTGAAGCGGGCAGAAAGAGTGAGGTTCTTTATATTTCTTATTAACCCCTCCCAGAGAGTATCCACTACAGAAAGGTCACTAAACAACCGAGGGGACAGAATTACTTGATCCGTTATTCTGACATGATCACCAACCCCTGGCATTGTCTGCCCCACAGCAGGCATGTTAGGTTCACAAAAGACTCACGGTGGTAAAAATATGCATGGATCCAACCCCCTAAGTTCCTGCTCAACAAAGCTGATTTAGCCACTACAGTTGCTAAACGTCCAACTTTTAGCCACAAACATCAACCCTATGTCCTGATGTGGCATCCTACCTAAAGGAGAAAAATCCGCCACTTGATGTTATCAAACCGGCTTCCTCTGGCTCCAGCACGGCAAGGCAGCCGAAATGCCAAGACATCGAGGTTTGCTGCAAAGCTCAAGTTTACTCGCAAGGCAATCAAGCAAGAACACTGGAAAACAAATCGCAGTTGGAGAAAGGTGCCACGTGACTGTCTTTCTGGGCGGGCGTAACTAAGCTAAAGGTGGGGCTTTTGAAAGGTCAACGAGCGCTGACACTTGCGCATGCCCAGTTGAAGAGTCGGTGGTCCTATCCTGTCTTAAAACAGTTCAGCTGCAACTAAGCAACTGATTTGAAGTTTCTAGAAAACAACTCAGGCACATACCTTATTATTTAGCCTACCTGCTCTTTGAAAGACGTAAATCTTCAAAGATATTTGATTAGTGAAGGCAGGTGAAATGGATTTAACCCACGGTTTCAGTGCCACTTTGATTACACTCAACTCCTTCCACCCCGAAAAAGCCAACAGTTAATTTTGAACAGAAAGAACACGTATCTAGGGTGTACATTTGCCTTTTTTCTTACCACTATTTTAAAAGGTCAAAAACCGTTTGATCTGCTAATAGACCCAGCATCACACTGCCTCGGACTTGGACTAAGGAACCATTTCATGGCAAAGGGGTGCCGTAGTACACACATGACCACTGAATTCCATGGTCTTTTCAGNGTTAATTTTGAACAGAAAGAACACGTATCTAGGGTGTACATTTGCCTTTTTTCTTACCACTATTTTAAAAAGTAAAAAACCGTTTGATCTGCTAATAGACCCAGCATCACACTGCCTCGGACTTGGACTAAGGAGCCATTTCATGGCAAAGGGGTGCCGTAGTACACACATGACCACTGAATTCCATGGTCTTTTCAGGTATCACAGCCTCCCAGCAGTTCCTGACCTGCTGTGTCCTCAGAGGATGGAATATATATATATATATATGTATATATAGCAGCCATGCATGGGAGAGATAAAAAAAAAAACAAAAAACAAACTATAATCTCAAGCACTTACATTATTATTTTAAGAAAAATTAAGTAAATTCTGAATGTTGAAAACCTAGAAAGAAGAGGGGCTTCCCAGGTGCCACTAGTGGTATAGAACCTGGCTGCCAATGCAGGAAATGTGAGAGGTGGGTTTGATCCCAGGATCGGGAAAATCCACTGGAGTAGGGTGTGGCAATCCACTCCAGTATTCTTGCCCAGAGAATCTCATGGACAGAGGAGCCTGCCTGGCTACAGTTCCTAAGGTTGCAACAAGTGGGAATCAACTGAAGCAACTTAGCAGCAGCAGAAAGAGTGATGTTTTTCAACCCTGAACTCTTTTAACTTAACCATTTGTCTGTCCACCTTGCATCATAGCTTTCCATATTTGCATCGGTATCAAAGGACTGAACAAAGAGAAGACACCACTGAAACAGCAAGTGCATACCACATAAGACACTGACCATCTTAAACTGGTTTTTCTTCCCTAAAACACGTTGTTACTTAATCAAACCTGGACTTGTTTTAGAGAGACAGCGCTGTGCATCTGTGAGATGGGAACCCATGACTCTAAGTTGACCCAGGAATCAAGGATCTTAAGAATATGAAAGTCAAAGAATACAAATGTTGCCACACGAGCTCTTCACAAAGCAAGAAGTCCTTCAAAAAGGAAAATCTAACTTCCAGCAACCTGAGTAGCTTGTTTACCATATATGGGTTGATTAATGACTAGTCAATCAGCTTCTGCCAAGTTTGAACTTCCCCTAACTCCTTAAATTTTATCGCAACCTTGGATGGAGGAGACAGGGTTGATGATCCCTGCCTCCTGTCTCTTTTGTCTATCAACCTCACAATAAAGCTATTTCTTTTCTCAAAAGCAAGTCCCATAGTATTGGCTTCTAAGGGCTTCAGGCAGCAAGCCCTTGCTAGGAATCCACAGCAGGAAATAGTCTCTTAGGAATAGGTGACTAAGGTTTCATGTTAGAGCCTTATTTATAGACAGCAATGTTCATATTTGTTTCAATATTAACAAACTGGAGTCAGCCTAAATATCCATCAATAGGGAATTAGTTACATAGGATATGGTATATTTACATGATGGAAGTATTGTAAATGTAAATGACAGTCATTTAAAATCTTTTTTTTTCTATTGACTGATTTCCCCAGATTATAGTTACTCGTATCACCTAGCCTGGAACACAGGATGTTTGCTGTCTAATCTAATGAGCTATTTCCCATACAGTATTTGTCATGATCTCCTTAAATAGAACATGCTAGCACCATCACTCTCCCACAATCCAGTACCTGTTCTTCCAAATTATGTACTTTAGGTTGAAAGATGTAATCAAGTCCTGATTAGTAATCACTGTATGTGCCTATAATTCACAAATGTTTAATATATGCCATTGTTAAAAATAAATACATTTTATCTCGCTTTTTAAAATATATAATGGCATAAGATAATGATCACTGTATAACATTTTGTAGAAAATCAGAATAAACATAAAATGTAGCATAGGCTCATTTATAAACATTGGGTATTTACCACAATGGGCTTCCCATTATGGCTCAGTGGTAGAGAATCTGCCTGAGATGCAGGAGACCCAGGTTTGATCCCTGGGTCGGGAAGATCCCCTGGAGAAGGAAATGGCTGCCCACTCCAGTATTGTTGCCTGGAGAATTCCATGGACAGAAGACCCTTGCAGGCTACAGTCTATGGGGTTTCAAAGAGTCAGACACGANAGTGGTAGAGAATCTGCCTGAGATGCAGGAGACCCAGGTTTGATCCCTGGGTCGGGAAGATCCCCTGGAGAAGGAAATGGCTGCCCACTCCAGTATTGTTGCCTGGAGAATTCCATGGACAGAAGAACCTTGCAGGCTACAGTCTATGGGGTTTCAAAGAGTCAGACACGACTGAGCAACTAACATTTTCACTTTCATTAACCATAATATGATAAATTTGGTGTGTACATTTCTTGGGTACACCCCACAGGCTTTGTAGGGCCCAGCATCGAAACAAGCATCAAGATTGATGAAAGAATCTGGATTCAGCAAGAGACACCAGTGATTTGATGAATAGGGGACCTTACATATCTGAAGCAGGGTCCTGGAACGACACTCCACTGTGTGCAGCAGATGACAGGCAGGATAGGGTGTCAGTGTTTGCTTGAGGCGGGTGGAGATTACCGGTTATAGGGGAATTGATGTCAAGCGGGTGCATCAGTGGGTTTCCCAGGTGGCGCTAGTGGTAAAGAACCTGCCAGCCAATGCAGGAGACACAAGAGTCGCAGGTTTGATCTCTGGGGTGGGAAGATCCCCTGGAGGATGGCACGGCAACCTGCTTCAGTGTTCTTGCCTGGGGAATCCCATGAAGCGAGAAGCCTGGCTAGCCACAGTTCACAACGTCACAAAGAGGCAGATGCGACTGAAGGGACTTAGCACTCAGGCACTCCTGCACTCAACACAGGGGCTCATTAGTTACCAGGGAAACCAGTAGAGGGACTCGCCGCCCATTACCTCCCCTTGATAAGAACAATCACCAGCTAGGGCCTGGGGCAACTGCGGAGATTGGTGAGTCCTGTGCTCAGGGTTTAGGAGAAGCAGGCACTCCTCTGCCAGGGTGTGTACTGAGGACAGGAGAACAGTCATCCTGAGTGGCCTGACCATACAATATTATTTCCTTCTTATATCTTCCCATATTTTTCAAATAATTTTATAATTTTATAATCTGAAAATAAGAGCTACATTAAGACAAAAATAAGAAAAAGTAAGCAAGAAAGAATGCAAAAAATAAAAAATGATATAAAGCCCTACCTACCCCTAATCTCTTGTGTACCTGATTTGAAACATTTTAGAGGCTTTTAGAAGTATTTTTCAAATAATTTTACAATTTTATAGTCTGAAAATAAGAGCTACATTAAGACAAAAATAAGAAAAAGTAAGCAAGAAAGAATGCAAGAAATAAAAAATGATATAAAGCCCTACCTACCCCTAATCTCTTGTGTACCTGATTTGAAACATTTTAGAGGCTTTTAGAAAATAGTTTTTCTTTGCTGAGCATATTTCAAAATCTCTAAGTGAATTGAAGTAAATAACATTTAGCCTAAACGAATGCTAGCAACGTTGTTCTCCAGGGAACAAAATTTGCTTGAAGAAAGGCAGGGTCCGTTAGGATTTAGAAAGAACACACAAGTTAGTACACTAGGTCAAACAGAGGCAGAAATTGCTTCTAAGTCCTGCTGTTGCCTCCTTCAATCTCATTCCTCCTGGTTCTTTGATGTTAATTTACCCGTGAAGTGGATATGAATATTTGTCTTTCTCAACACTCTTTCTCAATTAACAAGAATTAGAAGTCCACCTAGATATATATATATGTATATGTATATGAAAGAAAGGACTTATATCGGGCAACTTATTACTTAGAAAGCCACTTTAGGTAACACCTTTCTGTGTTCTACCCAAGTGATACAGCTACATTAAAGACAAAGGCATTTTCTCCAAATTTAAACAGTTGGCATAAATAAATAATAAATCTATAATGCATTGGACATGATGTGTGATAATTATGTACCTTCTCTTTACATACAGTGATCCTTCATAGCAGCTATATCAAAGAGCCCAGTCATTCCCTGTTTAGCCTCACCTCTTACATGCAGTAAATTACTTCAATTTCTTTGCTCATTTATATAGTTAACAAATCTTGATATACTAATAAATACTGATTGTTACCTGAATAGCCACATTAAAGCTCAAAATGGCTTTGAAATTGCTACCTATATTAAAATAAGCCATACAGTCAGAAGGCAAAGGAGTGGTTGTTTGATGTCTAATATATTTCATTATTTTTTAAATGAGTATATGCCCAACAGAAAGCCATTAGCACACTCAAAACAGGCTATACTTTAAGGACTGTTTATAGAGGGGTTATTTACAAAGCGTGGGAGTTGGGAAAGCAAGGATAGTTCAGTAAACTGGTTAGTAGTGAGCTTGGAGATCAAAGGGAGGAAAAGACTAGTAACTAGAATCTGGGAGGAAAGTGTCCTACAGAATCAATAGCCTTGGGAGGAATAGTCATCTTCTACTGAGAGGCACAGCCAACTCAAGGCATCCTGGCAGGAGCAAACCCTCGTCAAACTCCCTGGTCTCACCCTCCTCCTTCTCTCTGACTTCCTTCTTTGCTTGCCCATGATCAACATCCAATCTGATACAGAAGGTAAGAAAGCTTATAGATACAATCTATAAAGTTCAGCTTGCCAAGACAGAGAGATGAGGAAGAGCGTGAAATGTGTACCTGGAGGTCAGAAAGAAAACATTCCACATGATCAGTGAACTTTTTCGCCTTCAAATTGAATGTAAAATATAATGATATTAATAATAACAGCTTATATTTAGGTAGATTTTTAGTTAGTCTAAACGAAAGAGATGGGAGTACCAGACCACCTGACCTGCCTCTTGAGAAACCTATATGCATATCAGGAAGCAACAGTTAGAACTGAACATGGAACAGACTGGTTCCAAATAGGAAAAGGAGTACGTCAAGGCTGTGTATTGTCACCCTGCTCATTTAACTTTTATGCAGAGTACATCATGAGAAACGCTGGGCTGGAAGAAGCACAAGCTGGAATCAAGATTGCTGGGAGAAATATCAATAACCTCAGATATGAAGATGACATCACCTTTATGGCAGAAAGTGAAGAGGAACTAAAAAGCCTCTTGATAAAAGTGAGAGGAAAGTGGAAAAAGTTGGCTTAAAGCTTCACATTCAGAAAACGAAGCTCATGGCATTTGGTCCCATCACTTCATGGGAAATAGATGGGGAAACAGTGGAAACAGTGTCAGACTTTATTTTGGGGGGCTCCAAAATCACTGCAGATGGTGATTGCAGCCATGAAATTAAAAGACACTTACTCCTTGGAAGGAAAGTTATGATCAGACTAGACAGCATATTCAAAAGCAGAAACATTACTTTGCCAACAAAGGTCTGTCTAGTCAAGGCTATGGTTTTTCCTGTGGTCATGTATGGATATGAAAGTGGGACTGTGAAGAAAGCTGAGCGCCGAAGAGTTGTTGCTTTTGAACTGTGGTGTTGGAGAAGACTCTTGAGAGTCCCTTGGACTGCAAGGAGATCCAACTAGTCCATTCTAAAGATCAGTCCTGGGTGTTCTTTGGAAGGAATAATGCTAAAGCTGAAACTCCTGTACTTTGGCCACCTCATGAGAAGAGTTGACTCATTGGAAAAGACTCGGATGATGGAAGGGATTGGGGGCAGGAGGAGAAGGGGACGACAGAGGATGCGATGGCTGGATGGCATCACCAACTCGATGGACGTGAGTTTGAGTGAACTCCAGGAGTTGGTGATGGACAGTGAGGCCTGGCATGCTGCAATTCATGGGTTCACAAAGAGTCAAACATGACTGAGTGACTGAACTGAACTGAAACATACGTTATCTGAACAGAGAGTTCAGACTTGCTTTTTATGATCTCTTCATCCACTACAACGTGAAATGATATTCAGGATGGAATTTCATTTTCTAGAGGCTTACCAATTCAAAGCCTCCTAGATTCCCAAGAATAAAGACGGAAGATAACTTGTTTTATATGTTAAATCATTTAACCAGTGAAGAAAAGTCTACACATTTTAAGGCTCAGTTTTAATTGCTGTCAAAATTATTTATGTTAATAAGTCAGTTATATAAAGTTTGCTGAGAAAAATAGTGGTTCCCACCTCCACACTTGTATTTACAAAAAGTGGGAGTTTTTGTAACTCCCACTCTCTTTTAGAATTTATTTATCTTCTTTGCTCTACATAACATTCTTGTAAAGTGACTTTTTGATTATTTAATTTCAGGTATTCACTCATTAGTTTGCTGGGGTAGCTGTAACAAAATGTCATAGAGCTGGTAGTTTAAACAACAGAAATTTATTTTCTTGTCATCCAAAGGACAGAGTCTGACTATCGGGATTCAGAGACAAGTCAGGGAAATGAGGGGATGATGACTGCAATTTTTTATGCTTTTACTTCCTAAACTCTCTTGCTTTCTGTACAATACAATGACCCTGACTTATCCTTGTGGGCACCTTCTAAAGGTCTTGCTGTTGTACCTGCTTTTCTCAGGGTCTGGGAAGTCACTCCAGCTATGAAGAGTAGACGAGGAATCTATGAATCTGACTGCTTGTGAAACAGACTTAAAGGAATTCTCCTTCTTTCAAAATCTTCCCACTTGCAGAGATACCTGGTCATAACAATTTCTGAGATTTTGGGAGGATTATGTGATACAAGCATGATTACTTCTTGGTATTTCCCATTGCTGGATTAATTCTCACTTTTGACAATATTCTGAGTAATTTACCACTTGACTTTGCCTTTTAGCTTTGAAAATTATCCTGCTCAAGTTTGTTTGTTTTTTGTTTTTCCTTTTCTCTTGACTTTGTGAATTTCTGTTAGCCATTATATACTTTCATTGTTCTAGTGGGTTTTCTGGAGAGAACAAAATTTTATGTGATCAGTGTGCCAACTTTAACTGAATGTCCAATATTTTTTCTTGCTGTTTTCTTAAGAACTAAATAAATTCATAGTTAGCAAAATGCTAAAACAATATTGCACTCCATTCAACAACCATCATCAATGTTGTATTTTGTTACTAATGTAACTAAGATTTTTTTTAAGAGGGTTAAATCGCTCACAAACTCATCCTGCTTCTTTTCCTTACTTACTTCATTTCTAAAATGGAGCACCTCATATTTTCTGATAACATAACCAAATCATTCAAAATTACTGACCTTAAGCTTAGTAAATATAAACTGTGACTTGGTTCTCTTTTCTAATACTTTTTCATTTTCTTTCCTCAAAAATATACTTCTGCTCTGATATTACTTTCTTGGATCTCAGTATTTTGGCTTCTTTATAGTTCTTTCTTTGAAAACTTGCCACTTCTTTGTGTTTGATTTTCATTTACGAATGGATGATGTCACCACATGTATATCCCTTTCTCTCACCGGTCATTCAACTTTATATTCACAAGGCTTATGTGATGTTGCTGTATTAAAAATAAGCTATTGAAGACATAAGCATGTCCATACATTAACCCTTTTTCTCTCCCAGGATGTGTTTCTTTCCCTATTTCTCAATTTTCCTTTAAGAAACTATCATTTTTCTGATTATTGAGGTTAGACAGTAGGACTTCTTCCTGTCTCCTTCACTGTTTTGCTGCATCTAATATGACAATCAATCCTACCATATCGTTGTTTAAATAACCTCAAGATTTCTACTTCCTCTGCTTTCTTGGTATTGCTATTCTAGTTCATCTGCCTGTCATAGAAATCTCTATTCAGTAAATATGAGGCCGTTTAATAAATTTGTATTGTATTGTCCAAATGATAGATTTTGCACATACAATAATCCAAAATGAATGCCGGAAATGTTTCAACCTAAATTAAGGTAAAACCTGCTTCTATTAATTTAATCTACATAAGTATCACAATATATTGACATCTGAAAGTGAAAGGAGAAAAAACAAAAACTAGTTGAGTAAATAGTCTTTTATTATTATTACTACATCATCAATTTAATTCATAAGGACTTTGGAAAACACTTTCCCCAATATCTATTAAGGTAAAAGTATATTAATATTTATTCAACATTGATTATTTAGTACATACTTTGTGTTAGTTATTGGCTGGGTTTTGGTTTTCCTTGGTGAATGATACAAATTTAAATAACAAAATTAGATGTGACTTCTTGAAGTTCACGGTGAGCAGGTTGACAAGGTTTTATACAACAGGATATGCTGCTACTGCTGCTAACTCGCTTCAGTCATGTCTGACTCTGCGCGACCCCATAGACGGCAGTCCACTAGGCAAGAACACTGGAGTGGGTTGCCATTTCCTTCTCCAATGCAAGAAAGTGAAGTCGCTCAGTCGTGTCTGACTCTTCATGACCCCATGGACTGCAGCCTACCAGGCTCCTCCGTCCGTGGGATTTTCCAGGCAAAAGTACTGGAGAGGGGTGCCATTGCCTTCTCCGACACCAGGATATGATAAATGCTAAAACAGAGGTAGGGACAAGGCAGATGGGGATTCAGTTCAGTTCAGTCGTTCAGTCGTGTCCCACTCTTTGCGACCCCATGAATCGCAGCACGCCAGGCCTCCCTGTCCATCACTGCCAACTCCCGGAGTTCACTCAGACTCACGTCCATCGAGTCCGTGATGCCATCCCGCCATCTCATCCTCGGTCGTCCCCTTCTCCTCCTGCCCCCAGTCCCTCCCAGCATCAGGGTCTTTTCCAATGAGTCAACTCTTTGCATGAGATGGCCAAAGTACTGGAGTTTCAGCTTTAGCATCATTCCTTCCAAAGAAATCCCAGGGTTGATCTTCAGAATGGACTGGTTGGATCTCCTTGCAGTCCAAGGGACCCTCAAGAGTCTTCTCCAACACCACAGTTCAAAAGCATCAATTCTTTGGCGCTCAGCCTTCTTCACAGTCCAACTCTCACATCCATACATGACCACAGGAAAAACCGTAGTCTTGACTAGGCAGACCTTAGTCGGCAAAGTAATGTCTCTGCTTTTGAATATGCTATCTAGGTTGGT